>OMOU01088656.1:0-11332 GCA_900312585.1 Malacocephalus occidentalis
GTGTGTGCACAGATGAATGTGTGTGTGTGTGCATGTGTGTTTATGTGTGTGTGTGTGTGTGTGTGTGTGTGTGTGCGCGTGGATTAATGTGTGTGTGTGTTCATGTGTGTTTATGTGTGTGTGTGTGTGTGTGTGCGCGTGGATTAATGTGTGTGTGTGTGTGTTCAGTATGTGCCAAGGCGGTGGACACTGGAGTTGCAAGGACAAGAGGTGTCCGGGTACATGCTCCGTAGAGGGGGGCTCGCACGTCAACACCTTCGATGACTTGGTCTACACGTTCCATGGAGAATGTTCCTACGTACTAGCAAAGGTATTGAAATGCAAAGACATGCATCTCCGGATGTTCCTCGTATGATCTTTACCATGTTTACGTCAACCAAGCATTTGCCAGTTCACTGCTCAAAAGTGATGGCATCAACCGCACCATACAGATAATATTATGATATTATTCTATATTATTCAGATGGGGGGCTATGGGGTGTAGTGATATTATAAACATGGTGTGGCCAAACAACCCACTCAGATACGGGGCCTACTGTCAGTTATCAGCTTAGAATGACAATTATCAAAGAAAATGCGTAATTATTAAAATAAATACAAGTATTACTCTGAATGAATAATGATGGGGCACCACCCTGATCCAGGATCCGGAACCAATAACTGGACAGTGGATTATCTCATAAAATATACTAAACTACCAATTTGTAACTATCATGAATAGTTATTGAATAGTAGAGACCGGCAACATTCACTCTTGTGCAACTTTAAACAGACCGGCATGTATATCCACAATGATTTGTTAAAACGGCATAAAAGATATAAAAAGAATATAACACACAATAATTCTAACTAAATTTAGTTAGACGTAGTTTTCTCTCTGCGTGCATGTGTATGTTTAAGGCCAGTTAACATTAAACCAAATAAATGTATATACATCTCCAAAGGTGAAGCAGTCCTGCGCTTATCCTTGTACTGTTGTTATGCTGCTGCTATGCCCAGCTCGCTAACAGGCCGCTTTGCTAACTTGAGGCTCTGTCAGTCGCTGATGAGCTAAGCTCGGAAACATTGGTTCTTTGGTCGAAATTACTCCTATGCCGGTTTGTTCTCCTCTGTTCTCCCTCCCAAGTGAGTGATATCAGGTTATGCTTTAGTAGACCAATGATTAGGGTTTCAATGGCTCTCCTTTCGCCAGAACAAACGAGCATGCAGTCCCAACTGCAATTTTGCCCTACAAACACTATCTTTTCATTTGACAACATCTGATCATTTTACCATTTAAATATCATTTAACAACACAAACAACAATAACATATCAAAATATGAAATGTGAAGTTGGGTGAAGTTTGTGCGTGCAGTCTAGGACCCGCGCGTTGACCTGCGCGTTTGTGTTCGCAGGACCGCAACGGAGAGGTCTTCCAGATCCAGGGAGGCCTGGTGCAGTGTGGACTGAGTGAAAGTGAGACCTGCTTGAAGTCGGTCACCCTGTCCCTCACCGCTGAGAACACAGTAAGGCTGCACACACGCACGCACGCACACAATTGGCCGAATTGATCTCGCGCTGCCCACTCCCACGCCTTTTGCAACCTGAAATAACGGTGAAATAACCGCTATGTATGAACGGACGGAAACGCAGGCAATGAGCTCGAGGTTCTCCGTTTCTCCTCTTCTTCCACAGGTCATCATCATCCAGCCCAACGGCAAGGTGCTCGTGAATAGCATCTACACACAGCTGCCCTTCTCTGCTGGTGAGTCAGGTTGTTCTGTGTTGATCTGCCTGGTTCCCCTCCTGTCCACTCTCGTATAGATGGTCACCCCGGGCCTCACTGTGTGCACAATATTACTGCCTGGCCATGAAATCAAAAGGAAAAAAGTACATTAAATATGCTCCTGTCATCACATTTGATGCTGATGATGTTTACATAGACCTGATCCGCCTTCAGAGTGACAAGGTTATAACGGTTAGCGTGTCCTAGAGCCTAAACGCTCCTCTCACTCGGGGACTCGATGGGAGATGTTTTGACCCCGTCATCATAACGTGTCGTTGTGATGAGGAACGGGCACTGATCACATGATCCTCCATGTCGCCCAGCCGGGATCTCTGCCTTCACGGCTTCTTCCTTCTACCTGATGGTGCAAACCGCCTTCGGTCTGCAGCTGGAGGTCCAGCTGAAGCCCATCATGCAGGTGTACATCACCGTCCCCAACGCCTACCACGGCAGAACCACCGGTGCGTGCTCCGCCCTCGCCTCCCCACCCGTGTTTCATAACCTAACACGCTGTATATATCCTGTGACATTTTGGACTGTCTGTGTCTTCTATTGCCCCACCAAAGCTGTCTGTCTGTCTGTCTGTCTGTCCGTCTGTCTGTCTGCTGGTCTCTCTCTCTCTCTCTCTCACTTGCTATGTATCTATCGAGTTTGAAATGCTGAACAGTGAATTTAAAGATCACAATATTGAGCAATAGTAGTAGTATAGCAAGATCATTTTGTATATATTATACTGTATATATTTGTGTGTTTTGGAACTCTCGGTTTAATGTTTAATGCACCAATTTCACAAAAGCACATTCCTTGTTTGTAAAAATGAAGGCAATGAAGCTCATTGTGATTCTGATACCGTAGTGGTGAACACATTGTGTGCTGGTCTGCAGGCCTTTGTGGAAACTTTAACGACAACCAGGCCGACGACTTCCTCAAGCTGAGCGGCGTGGTGGAAGCCACATCTGTGGGCTTCGCCAACAGCTGGAAGACGCATGCCAGCTGCCCCGACGTCAAGAGCAAATTTGAGAACCCCTGTAGTCTCAGTCTGGAAAACGGTAGACATTCCGAATGTGATTAGGAGAAAAATCCCTGGAATTATAGTCACTCCACACACATACTCATAATTCCACCCCAGAATTTTCATCCAAATATCGTACCAGCTCAGAGCTAGGGCTATAATTAATGAGTGACATAATTCTAAGGTAATCTAAATATACAAATATATATTACAACAATATGACTTTCTGTATGTAAAGGAACATTACAGCACTTCTGCAGGCCTATGTAGTGCATATTTTCTCTACTACCAGCAGTGGTGGAGCAGTGTGTGTGTGTGTGTGTGTGTGTGTGTGTGTGTGTGTGTGTGTGTGCATGTGTGTGTGCATGTGTGTGTGTCGGGCACCGACCTTCCAGGTTAACTTTAGTCAATATCTTGAGAGGCTGACTCTGGCTGCTGTGTGTGTCCCTTTACAGAGAAGTACGCCAAGCACTGGTGCTCTCTCCTGACCGACCCCAGCAGTGTGTTTGCTCCATGCCACTCGGAGTTGAGCCCTGAGACCTACAGATATGTGAGTCAGACCGCCCTCTTTGCATGGATCTGCTGTTTGTTTTCATGAAAAATACCACCTTTTATCGGCACTTCTGTTGGTTTTTGTCTTGTGTTGTGTATTTAGTATTGTATAGTTGATCCAGGAGCATCGGGTGTTTTCGTTTATATTCATATGCGTTTTTATATGGGGGGTAACCCAATGAATGCAACGCAACGTGTGTGTGAGCGGCGAGGCCCTCCTAAGTGACGTGTCCGTGCACAGAACTGCATGTACGACAGCTGCAACCAGGAGGACAGCGAGGCGGCCATGTGCGCTGCCATCTCCTCCTATGTGCACGCCTGCGCTGCCGCGGGCGTGCAGCTCCCCGGCTGGAGAGACAGCGTCTGTGGTGAGTCCCAAGTGTCGTCAGCGATAAACAAAGTAATTTTGTGTGTTGCGGGCGTTGTTTAGCATGTTTGTTGGTGTTGGTGCTGCACTCAGAATGCCACTTCTGCTCTTATCCTGCTGTTATGCAGGCAACCTAGCGATTATAAAACTTGTTCTATTAGCCTTGCAACTATGAATGCTTGAAACCTGCTCTATTCTTATCTTTATATAGCACAGCGATATATTGCTGCCTCCTTCATCAAATGTACTCTTTCACATTCTATAATACTGTCATCACCTCTCTCTCTCCCTTTTTCTATCTCTTTCGCTCTCTTCTCTATCTGTCTTCTCTGTTCTCTCTCTTCTCTTCTCTATCTCTCTCCTCTCTCTCTCCTCTCTCTCTCTCCCTCCCTCTCTCTCTCCTCTCTCTCCTCTCTCTCTTTCTCTGTGTCTGTCTCTCTCTCCTCTCTCTCTCTCTCCTTCTCTCTCTCCCTCCCTCTCTCTCTCTCTCTCTCTCCTCTCTCTCTCTCTCTCTCTCTCTCACTCTCCAGGCAAGTACTCCAGCACCTGTCCCGCCACCTTGGTCTACAGCTATGACATCACCCAGCACAGCCGCACCTGCCGTTGCCTCAGCCAGGCTGACCTCACCTGCCACCTGACCTTCCCCTCGGTGGACGGCTGTACATGTGCGGAGGGCATGTACCTGGATGACACAGGGAAGTGTGTCCCAGCTGATGGTTGCCCCTGTTACGACCAGGAGTCTGTGGTGCTGCCCGGCCAGGTGGTCAATAAGGACGGCGCTGTGTGGTATGGTTCCTTCAAGCATCCGTCAAGTCATTCAGTCACATTCTCACTGTCTCCCTCTCAATCTCTCTCTCTATCTCTCTTTTTTCCATTCTAGTTACTGCAACGGGGGCAGACTCAGCTGCATCGGACAGCTTTACACAAGGCAGGGTGAGTTCAACCAAAAATAATACACGCATAATACGCATAGACACACATTCACCTTCAGTATTCACATGAGCTAGATTCAAGCTACCCCCCAAATGACCAAAAAACCTACGTGGAAAAACTCCAGCGATCTGGAGGGAAGTATTTGAAACATGTACTGTGTTTTCTTGCTGTATAGCCTGTGTGGCTCCCATGGAATTCTTCAACTGTTCCACGAAGGGGTCGGGGGCCAAGGGAACTGAGTGCCAGAAGAGTTGTGCCACTCTGGACATGACCTGTGTAAGATAGTCTCCCATCCCATCATAGTGCTTCGACCTGCAGCTACACAAACACGCACAGGTTCCACGTGGAACCAGTTGTAGTAAACTGTAAAAAATTGTTCAAATCAATACTGTGCAGACTGCCCACTGTAGAAATACATGTATTAAACTCCCCTGAAAGCTTCATCCACTCGCACAACATCTCTGTAACAAAACAAAAAACAATACATAATTCTGTCCCTTTCAGTTTCTGGTTTCTCGTCCAAGCTCTGTCCCGTCTCACCCCAGAACTTCTGCTATCACATATTAGGATTTCTAGAGCCGAGATTTACTTAATAATAACATTATTAACTTCTTCCTGTTCATGAATATTTTCTATTTGGTATTCAGGTGAGCACAGAGTGCATGTCTGGCTGTGTGTGTCCAGCGGGGAGGGTATGGTCTGACATTAAGGGAGAGTGCATCACAAAGGAGTCCTGCCCCTGTGTTCACAATGGCGCCATATACCAGCCAGGAGACAGCATCAAAATTGACTGTCAAACATGGTAAGGGATCATTAACTGCCTGGTAAAATGTGTTGGGTTTGCTTTTTTTACCAGTTGTGTTTTTCTTTCTTCTTGCAATTCATCGTCTGTGGCACAAAAGTCACAGTGGGTTAGGGGGAGTGGGTGTCGACTTATTTTCAGTCCTTTAGAAAATGAAATAACAGAAGCTACAATTTCGCTTCAAAGTGTGGTAAGACTTTGCACAATGTTCTTCTCTCTCCTCTTACCTGTCTGTATTCCACAGCACCTGCGAGAACAGGACATGGACATGCACGACTAACCTGTGCTATGACACATGCTCTGTCTACGGAGACGGCCACTTCAACACTTTCGACAAGATGCAGTTCAACTTTGATGGCAGCTGTGAATACACCCTTGTTCAGGTATGGGGCATGAACATGTTTTTATTCAATGATTCATAAAATGCTGGATACAAACTTTATTTATCTTGACTTTTTCTTTTCATCATTTTGCCTACTAGATGTGAAAATGAATGTGAGACCTCAGGAAATAGCATTACTTTGATACCTGTCCAATGAGGGACAATTGTACCTATACAGGGTGTCAAAAAGAGTGAGGATGACTTTTTCCCAATTGCATGGATCTCTTGTGTCTGTACTACTCAGGACCACTGCCAAGGACAAGAAAACGGGACCTTCAGAATTATCACTGAGAACGTTCCCTGTGGAACTACAGGGACCACGTGCTCCAAGACCATCAAAATGTACCTGAAGGTAACGACGATGCAGGCTTACAATGATACAGGTCATTGAGGATCACGAGACCCCTCTGGACTTAACAGGGGTAATGTTAACGTCAGCCATATTTCGTTTTGGTGGCATGCCATGCTATGAAATATTGATACATGTCTTTTGTCCATCTCTCAGAACACAGAGCTTATTTTGGCAGAAGGAGAATACCAGGTCATCTCCAATGAACAAGAAAAAGGGACGCCATTACACATCAGTACTATGGGGATCTACCTTGTAATTGAAACAAGCAATGGCCTCATCCTAATGTGGGACAAGAAGACCAGCATATTCATTAAGCTCAGCCCAGATTATAAGGTAGCGGACAGATACAGCAAAGGACTGTTTTATTACTGGGGGCACAAACCAATAATTACGGGCCAGCAATTTTGAAGACAGTGAGCTGAGTGTGTTTCATTTCCAGGGTCGCGTGTGCGGTCTGTGTGGTAACTACGACGGGAACGCCAACAATGACTTGACCACGAGGGGCGGCTTGACAGTGGTCAACCCGCTGACATTCGGAAACAGCTGGAAGGATTCCCCGAGCTGTCTGAACGCCATGACCCAGAAGAACCCCTGTGTTGTGAATCCTTACAGGCAACCATGGGCACAGAAACAGTGCAGCATTATACAGAGCGCCATCTTCTCCAGCTGCCATTCAGTGGTAGGTTTTGGGTGAAGTATGAAAGGAGCAGACGGCAGTCAACCGACACAGGGTGCACTATTGTTTAGTTACACAATTAGTCTCACAATTCAGACTTTAGATTGACATCGAAAACTCAACATCTAAAGTATGATGCCAATAATGTATTTTGGTGCGTTCCATTTGTCCTCGGTAGTTGGAGTTCCAAGTCGGAAGTTTCAGGGGGAACGCCTCCTGAAGTTGAATTTCCAACTCAGAAAGTTGGAAGAATATCACGACCTGACTTCAGAGCAGCCAAGATGGCTGCTCTGCGCATCAGTCATGAAAGCTGTAGTGATATAATGTTCTTTAGCACTTCTATCTATTTGTGTCGTACACACAGTACTGTCCATCTTCTGTAGACATGTTGCTACAGTGTTTTTATATGAAAAAAGTCCACGTAATTTGCTGTTATCAACTGGTATCCCTAACAATGGCTAACCCGGATAATGGCTTTTCCTGGAGGCGTCTTGGTTTTCCAATTTGTTGTAACTGGAACACGGTCAACTCTGGCTTGAAGTCATTCCCAGCTCCGACTTCTGAGGTAAATGGAATGCAGCAGATGTCATCAAGGAAAAGGTGGAGCTTGGATATTTTACTCATGGATGCCTATAGGTCGACTTTTGCCCGGGAGTCAAGCGCCACGCAAGCTATCCTGCCCCCTGGATAGAAAAGTGTTGACATTGCTGACAAATCTGATTATCTCTCCTTAGGTGGATCCAAGTCCGCACTATGATTCCTGTGTGTTTGACTCATGTGCATGTGACAGCGGAGGAGACTGCGAATGTTTCTGTACTGCTGTGGCAGCATACGCTCAGGCATGCAACGAAGCCGGAGCCTGTATACACTGGAGAACCCCTAAGATCTGTCGTAAGTCACATGTGAGGGCAAAGCAGCTGAACAGCCCCACAGTTGCTGCTCGGGCCCTTTGAGAACATTGTTGAGCATCAAATATCACTAAATCAATCTCAAGAATACATTGTGACCCCCCACCACCACCACCACCATCTCCAGTGTCCAGATTGATATCGGACATTGCACTGGCAGGATTACAGAATTTAAAAATATAATTTTACTCCGAATGACGAAGTACTGTTTTGAGATTCATATCCAATTACCCAAAATGCACGTTAGTGCATTAGATGCCTTTCCATGTTTCAATATTTCATTGATTATATTGTGCAATACTGACTAAACTATGGCCCTCTTTTCCAGCGATATTCTGTGACTACTATAACCCCCCTGGTGGATGCGAGTGGCACTACAAGCCATGTGGCTCACCTTGCATGAAAACCTGCAAGAACCCCTCAGGAGGATGCTCTACACAAATACCTCCACTAGAAGGTACATCATTTCACATGTTGCTTTTTGATGGGTGATATATGTCACACGTTGTACATGCAGTGTTTTGCAATTCAACAAAAGAGTCGCTGAAACTGTAACGTTTTGCCACGACGCTGAACATGTCCGTCACATAGGGTGTTATCCAAAATGCCCTCCTGAGCAGCCAATATTCGATGAGGACCGCATGCAGTGTGTGGAACGGCAGCAGTGTGGCTGCTACCTGAAGAACCAGGGCCACTTTAACGACGGCGATGCCGTGCCAACAACAAGAAACTGCTATTCAGGGTAGGCGGTGTTCGTCTCCACGTGTGAACCTGAACAGAATAACCTGAACACGTTTTTTGTATAAGAATACAAAAAAACGTGTTCTTTATTTTACTTTCTTTCTTTCTTTCTTTCTTTTCAAGCGTATGCAAGAATTCGACGGTCCAATACCACTATGATGTCCGAGGTAAGGCAAGATTCAATCGTGTTTATTTTTTTGAACGGCTCTAGACTATCTGGACTAATAAACCAATCTCCATCAACAGCTTGCACCTGCACATACAATGGAAAGACGTATTCTATTGGCGAGACGATCTACAATACAACAGATGGGCTTGGCTACTGCATTACAGCAGTTTGTATGACGAATGGTACCATTGACAGAAAGATACATCCGTGCCATTCCACCACACCAGTAGTATCTACAACAACAACTTCCACATTCACGTTTACACAAAGCACCCCAGGTACTTGAAACGTTTTGCCACTTTATCAATTATTCACTTTGTGAACAGCATCACAAAATAACCCGGTTGTTTTATGTCAACAGAACCATGCAGTCCATGTATATGGTCACAATGGTTTGATACCAGCTACCCTGCGCTTGGAACTCCTGGGGGAGATGCTGAAACCTATCATAATATTCGAGCAGCTGGACACTCAATATGTGATCAACCAACCGCGATCGAATGCAGAGCCGAGAAGTTCCCTAACGTGACCATGGACCACGTGGGGCAGGTTGTGCAATGTGACTTGGCCAACGGGCTGACATGTAGAAACCAGGATCAGGCAGGCCCGCTGGCTCTCTGCTTCAACTATCAGGTCAGAATTCTCTGCTGTGACTACAATGCTTGTCCTACAACGACACTGCATCCCCGGACCACTATTATCACTAGTCCATCTACACACCTATCAAATCCCACAGAGACTCCCTGTGAAACTATATGTACTTGGTCAGGGTGGATAAACACAGACTATCCACAGTTTGGTGGATTTGGGGATATTGAAAACATTAAGACATTTTTCCAGATGGGTTATGACACCTGCGAGACACCAGTAGCTATTGAGTGTCAAGCAGTGCATTTTCCAGGAACACCTCTCTCTGAATTGCAGCAAAAAGTAGTGTGTAACACACAAGTTGGACTCATATGTAAGAACAAGGATCAGACCCCACCCATCTGTTTAAACTATGAGGTAAAGGTGAAGTGCTGTAAGGAAGTGAATTGCTCAACACCAACCCCAACTATACCGAGTACAACACCAGTTCCATCAAAGACACCTATAACAACTACACAACCTTCTACAAAACCAGTTCCAACAACTACTACAATGACAACAACTACAATGCATTCCAACTGGCCAAGTACCACACCTGTTCCAACAACTACGCCTACAACAACTACTACCCCGCCCACTACGACAACTGTTCCAACGACTACACCCTGTTCCGGTGGGGTAATGCGCTGTTACTGGTCCCCCTGGATTAATCTTGGAAAACCAACAACTGGTACAGATGGTGGAGATGATGAATCCATCCAGAAGATCATTGCTGCTGGCTACAGCATCTGTTCAGCTCCAGAAGCTGTTCAGTGTAGAGCTATTTCACAACCAAATCGTACCCTCTCCCAAGTGGGACAAGATGTAATTTGTAATCCACGTGATGGTTTAGTATGTAAAAACATTGACCAAGGACTACAGCCAAACTGCTTGGATTATGAGATCCGAGTCAAGTGCTGTGTCTGTTCTGAGCTAACTACATCCCCCACTACGATACCTGTTCCAACAACAACACCTACAACAACCAAAACTACAACTACGACAACAACTACACCACCTTCTACAACACCAGTTCCAACAACTACACCTACAACAACTGCTACTACAACAACTACACCGCCCACTACGACAACTGTTCCGACGACTACACCCTGTTCCGGTGGGGTAATGCGCTGTTACTGGTCCCCTTGGATTAATCTTGGAAAACCAAAACATGGGCCAAATGGTGGAGAACATGAATCCATCCAGAAGATCGTTGCGGATGGCTACAGCAACTGTTCAGCTCCAGAAGCTGTTCAGTGTAGATCTGCTCTTCACAAGGAAATACCAATCAGTTCTCTTCAGCAGACTGTAACTTGCAATCCAAAGGATGGACTCATCTGTGAAAACAATATGCAGACTCCCAAGAAGGACTGTTTGGATTATGAGATCCGAGTCCAGTGCTGTGTCTGTTATACACCAACCTCCACGACAACTGTTCCAACAACGACACCCTCAACAACCACAACTACACCTACGACAACTACACCACCTACTACAACACCAGTTCCAACAACTACGCCGACAACAACTACACCCCCCACCACGACAACACCTACAACAACCACAACTACAACTACGACAACTACACCACCTTCTACAACACCAGTTCCAACAACTACGCCTACAACAACTACACCCACCACCACGACAACACCTACAACAACCACAACACAACTACGACAACTACACCACCTACTACAACACCAGTTCCAACAACTAATACAATGACAACAACTACAATACATTCCAACTGGCCAAGTACCACACCTGTTCCAACAATTACGTCTACAACTACACCCCCCACCACGACAACTGTTCCAACAACGACACCTTCAACAACCACAACTACGACAACAACTACACCACCTTCTACAACACCAGTTCCAACAACTACACCGACAACAACTTCTACTACAACAACTACACCGCCCACTACGACAACTGTTCCGACGACTACACCCTGTTCCGGTGGGGTAATGCGCTGTTACTGGTCCCCCTGGATTAATCTTGGAAAACCAACAACTGGTACAGATGGTGGAGAT
>OMOU01088676.1:0-10646 GCA_900312585.1 Malacocephalus occidentalis
GGGTTGCAGAGATTCAGCCAGTGATGGAAGCAGTGATGACACGCGGGGCCCGGGTCCCACTCAGAGAACCCCACCACTCCTCACTGGGGGACAGGGGGGGCATCACTAACAGAGGGGGTACAGCCTAACAGCCACTGACATGGCATTCAGATCTGCTACGCACCAGGCACACAGAAATGACACAAACACAAACAGATGGTGTGTGTGTGTGTGTGTGTGTGTGTGTTTGTGTGTGCCCAAAGTGTGTGTCCAAAGAAGAAAAACATTCTTATAAAGCAGAGTTCATCTGTTTTAGTGCAAACATTTCACGATGTCTGGTCACCCGGGAGTGGTTTGTCAAGGCCCAGCCCTACTCCCATTCTGGGAGTGGTTGACTGTGCTTGGTCAGCAGGGCCCATTCTGTGCAATCCATCCCAAATCAAAAGGAAAATGTTTTTGCACTACCAGACTACCTCACTTTACTTTGCACTACCAGACTACCTCACCTTACCGTGCCTTGGACAAATAAAAATAAAAAAGTCACTTACTGTGTCATTGTTTATTGTTTATATTGTCTTCACTGTTTATATTGTTTATATTGTCTTCACTGTTTATATTGTCTCACTGTTTATATTGTCTGCACTGTTTATACTGTTTATATTGTTTATATTGTCTTCACTGTTTATATTGTCCTTTACTGTTTATATTGTCTTACTGTTTATATTGTATATTGTATATTGTTTACAGTGTTTATTTATTTCACTACTTCACCTGTTGCACCCTGGGCCTGAGAGACACGTCATTTCATCCGTGCTGTATGTCAATATAGCACATTTGACAAATAAAGGAACTTGAACTTGAACTTGAAAATATATAATTGCTGGGTGTGATTGGCAACTGTGTGTGAATGTGACAACTTCTGCCACAGATGTTCTGCAGCAGTGAAAACCTTACCAACAGTAATGCTCAATAACACTCAAATTGATGACTTCATTGAATGGTGATTTAAAGCAGTGGTTGAAACGGGTTGCCACTTAATTTGACACATTTATATATGAAAGAATATATAAAATAATGTTGAGTAGTTTACCAACACTAAGTTTTAACCTTGCTGTGGCACTGCGTACTGCTAGTAAACCACTCTTGGACACAATTGTTCAGTGGTCATTAGAAAGCAATAGACAAACAATTGTACCTAATAATTGTCAATGATCAACAATGATCAACAATGATCACATTATTAAGCTGCTTGGTCTAAGTAGGCCTACTAAGTAGGCCTACTATGTACTACTAAGTCAGTAAGATACATCATCAACACCCTCATCATGCTGTCGGTCACATTAACTGCTTTCAAATTAATGTTTGTTTTGGCTCCGGACAGAAGAGTTGAGAGAACAATTTCCCCGCAGATTTTCCCTTTGACTTTAGTGGATACATGGTGATTATTCCAGAGTCTTTGGTGCAGTCTTCCAAAAGACATGTTAGCCTTGGCCATTCTCTTCTGTAGCTCGGCGTCGACGCGACCATATCTCGATATCGTACTGCCAAGATAGGTAAAGTGTTCTACTGTGTTTAGAGCAATGCCCACGACTTTGATATTTTCCTCTTGTGTTTGGACAGAGATTGGTTGGAATAAAATGTCTGTCTTCTTGATGTTGATCTGTAGGCCAAAGGCATCGACAATGCGCTGTGCATGTTCTGGTGTATTTGCGGGACTTGCGTGCACTTGATCTTAGCTGTGAATTGCAAGGTTTTAAATGGGTCTGCGCCTTGACGGGACTATACACCCCATCGAGATCACCGAATGCCTCCTCCGGCATTGCCGATACAAAGACAGACAACAAACAATGTTGGCGCCAATACACAACCTTGCGTTACACCATTAGATACAGCGAATGTGTTTGATGATGTTTCATCTGCATCATTGCCTTTTGCCATCATTCCAGTGTGTAGTGCCTCAACCATCCTAGTACATTTCTCTGGGCATCCATATTTTCTCAGTAGCTGCCATAGCCCCGTCCTTCCCACAGTATCAAAAGCCTTTGGGAAGTCCACAAAGACCACCACAAAGGCCTGGCCTGTCCTGTTCTAGGCATTTGTCCTAGCTTTGTGTTACTTTCAGAATGATTCTTGCTGTAATGTTAACAGCACACACTGCGAATGGTCATGCCATTTAATGTCCATGCAATCCCCAACATCCAGTCTGGGGTTGATGAAGTTTTACTATCGCTGTGTGCTACAGAATAGGTTTTAGCTACAGTGCTTCTTAAGCCTCACATTCAAGGACTTTTCAAGGACTTTCCAATTTCCCTCACATTCAAGGACACAACATGGCATAGTTTGAGACACGGATCAAGGTTCATTGCCATTACATCACTGATCATTTCTATCATAACAACTAGCAGGTATTACAGAAGCTCACAGACAACAATTAGAGCGAGAGAGGCTTGAATGTGAGAATTGTGCTGTAGCCTATTTACCAACATTACATGACATATGAACATTTTTTCACCCAAAGTTAATTCAAGGACTGAACAGTCTACTCACTGGACTAGACTGTATGCATGGATACATAGCATGAGCGGTTGCTGAGGAACAAGGCAAACGCTGCAGCCACATGCTTTCATGGCATGGTGCTCATCTGTTTGCTTAGCTCGGTCATCATGGTGAGCAACAATGTGCGTACACCGTATCTCCCCGTGTACAGCGGCAGGCCTACCTGGTGAGGCTGGATGCGCTGAACGGTGCTGGTGAATTCAAAGTAGAGGCGGAACTTGTCGATGTCCCGGGTTTTGTTGTGCGGGCCGCTGGGTCCGGTCTGGCTTTTCTCTCCCTGCTCCTTCAGGGCCGACTTGGACACAGCTGACTGGATGGTCACCGAGCTGTTCTCACATCTGACAGGCACCAACGCGCGCGCACGCACACACACAAACACACACACACACACAGATGCGTACAAAAATGATAAAGAAACTTTGTTGGTGTGACTTAAAAGGAAAGAAAGTACCGTAAGCACATTTACGCATTTGTGGTGTGTCCACAACCTAACTACTGATATTGGAATGAAAAAGTGACTTTCCCAATTCAACTCAATGAGTTATAATCTTTGTAATGTATTTGGACATTGTTCTTACAGTGTCCTTATGTAGGTCAGTGTCTCTGGATCCTTGGCAATCATATCAGCGATGATATGTTCCACACCAGACGTTACCTCCGCCAGGGAACACAGGCCTGACAGGTAGACACAGTAGCGGGAAATCAGTTTATCACACACACCATAAGTCAAACTCCGACCAGTACTAGTTACAGGTTTCATCTTAGATTTTTAAGCTTATAGATGAGAGATACATGGAAACACACAGCTACATATTTTGCTTTGTGATAAAATGTATGGTGTAAGAACTGTAATTTTCATGGACCTTTGCTGCCACCTTCAGGTATGTGAAAGACTGCAGCCAAATAAAGCCCAAAAGGAAAGCCTCAGCGTTCATCCTCAGCGAGGATGAACGTCGTTGTGTGTGCATGCGTAGATCTGCGTGCGTCAGTCCATCACTCACCCTCACTGCCAGGTTTGACCCAAGCACTCAGATCCAGTTGATGAGGCTGGTTTAACAGAGCCACGGCAGCGTCCTGCAGGCCCAGTTCTCTGGCCCGACGAGCCTTACTCAGCTTACTGCCTTTCTTATACGGTGAATACTGCAGACAGCGTGAGAGGGGTAGAGAGAGAGATAGAAAGGTATTGTGAAAGTGAAGGGATATGGGTTGATTCATTACAGCTATTTGCCATAATAAGGCAATTAATACGTGGGCCTGTGTGTCTGACCATGTGGTCCAGTTCGTCCAGTGATCTGCAGCTCCGTAGGTTGTTCTCCAACTCTGCATTCAGATGCCCATCTTTCATTAGCATGTGGATCACTGACTGGGTCTTCTTAGAAAGACAACTTTATACACACACACACACACACACACACACACACGCAATTTAAAAAAGGTAACCCTGTGAAGTGGTCTATAGGATATACAGTATCGTCAATGACAATGGAGCAACAACAATAAGAAGTTCAACAACAACAAGAACAAAATGAAGTGACTGCAAAATAACGTATGCGTTGTATCACTGATTGTAAAGAATCAGTGGTACAATATTTCAGTCAAACCCTATCAAATGTTTAAATCAAAGGCAAATAGGCTAAATACTGCCATCTACTGGCAAACATTATGATTATAATTGAATGATGAATGACCCCGTGTCATAATCATATGGCCCATAATCATATGGCCTGTAAAGCCCTTTGAGACTGTAATGGTGGGCTATCATCACCACCCGATCGAGCTTGCTTGGATATTCATGACTCTCTGGTCTTGCATTGCGTTTGGGAGGTCTTCCGGTAGACATCTCAGATCATCGCAGAGTTGGTCAACATAGGTCCACATCGGGCAGCCGATACTGTTGTGAGCAGAGCAAGGTTCCACTGACAGGTTCCTGCTTGCTCCTCCAATAATGTCCTGCTGATCGGGTGCATCTCTGATTTGGAGGAATTTGGCATCCAGACGCTGACGAGTTGTGTGGTTCTTCCACGAGATCTTCTAGATAGCTCGTAGTGTATGTGCCATCCAGCTTAGCGTCCAGTTTCTTTGTGAGTGTCCACGTTGACGAGTCGTATACTAGCACAGTTTCAACTGCAGCTCGAAATAAATCTCACTTGATGTTTTCTGGTAGCGATGACTTCCAAATATCGTCGAGACCGTCCAGCCGCCCCGTGCCATACCAATCCGCATTTTCACATCAGCCTCTGTAGATGCGATGTTACTGCCGAGATAGATGAAGGAGCTCACAGATTTCAAGGCCTTGCCAGAGAGTGTGTTAATCGAGCCTTCTTGATTGTAACTGATGAACTCAGTCTTTCCTGCATTTACATAGAGGCCTATGTCTCCGGCTGCTGATTCGAGGCTATGCAGGAGTGCCTGTGCGTCGGTGATGCCATCTGCCATGAGTGCTAGGTCGTCTGCACAGTCGGCATCAGTGATGGTGATGGCAGGGTGTCTGCGACTTCTAGCTTTACTCAAGGTAAAGCCGAGATTGTTTGCCTTAGACGTACAAACGTACAGACGTACAAAGGACGTACAAAGAACATGGTCCAAGCAGACGATGAAGAGGAAAGGTGCTAGAGTGTCTCCTTCCACATCACACCGGCTGTGATGTTGAAGAATTATGTATCGCCATCTGGAGAGCGAACTTCAGCACGTGTGTTCTTGGATAGCATCATGGTTGCATTGACTGCATCCTTTGGGATTCCATAGGCGGGAAGGATTTGCTCCATTTTCCCTCGGTGGACAGAATCAAAAGCCTTGGAAAAGTCTACAAAGAGTATGATTGCCTCAAGGTTCTTAACTCTGATGCCCTCGATGATGCGACGAACTGTCAATATGTGTCCTACTGTTGATCGATTCTTTCGAAAGCCGTTCAGAATTATCTCGAGAGCAGGCTGGATGTGGTTTAAAAGCATGGTGTTGCCTTTTTTACTCATGGTGTCAGTTCATCCATGGTGAAGTTTCCCAGTTTGATATAGAGTTTGATATTGATGGTTTCAATAGATATATCACCAACTCCCAGTTTCGATTTAGAAGAATATTTCCTGCCGCTGACTTTGTTTACGGCTTGCCATGCTATCAAAGACTGTTGACAGCTGAATGGCCGATCTTGTCCATTTGTTTCAGGACACAGTTGCATTGTTTGAGGTTGTAAGTAACAACTCGACCATTTTGAGCTTGTTCGATTTTGTTGGATCCTTGTTTTTGAGTTCAGCTCTCAAATATTGCTCTCAAATATTCTTGTTTTTTGGTGACTGCAGTCATCTCACAAGGAGGTCTATACACGGTGGGCTATACAAATTAAATTGACTTCAATTGACTTGCCGAATATGAATATGATGATGATGAAGATGACGCTTACACAGCTTGTGGTAAAGGTGGTGGTAGGGCCCCATTAAAAGAAAAAAATCTGTCTGTGCCCACGCACGCACGAAGGCACACCTACCAGATCTCCTCGTACACCAGCTGCACGTCCCTCACAGCGTCAGCATCCATGTGGTTGATCATCTCTTTCCTGTAGCGTACCATGAAGGGCACCGTGTTCCCCTCACGAAGGAGCTTCACAATGTTCACACACACCCAGCGCTCCATACACGCCAACGTGGACAGGAGCTGGAGGACACAGAACACGCAACAGTGGTGGGAAATAAGTACATTTACTCAAGTACCGTACACATTTTAGGTACTTGTACTCTACTTGAGTATTTTTATACTTTGTCTATTTCTACTATACTAGAGCAGAATGTTACTTTTCACTACATTTATCTGACAGCTTTGGTTTCTAGTAGTAACAATACACAGGATATCTGCACATTTAAGTAGATTTAAGTAGTAATGTAATGACTTTTAAGACCTGACCAACTGACCAATAATCACACTAAAAAATCTAGATTTGTTCAAGAAAAGTGCAGCTCAGCTGGCAAACATAAGAGGGCCACTGCATAGTCTATGCCTCTTGTATCATCAACAATAATGATGACAAAAAAATCGATCGGTCATCATAATGTGTTTCTTCTTTCTTGAACAATTCCATTGAAACTTTGTCATCATCATCATGATCATCTGAAGCTCCCCCATATGTTCAAAGCAGTGTCTCTGGGTGTTTTCACACAGTCCTCTTTAAAAGAACCAAACTCGATTGATACATTATTCTGTGACGCGCAATATTTGGCCTGTCGTCCCTCATATCTCATAACAGTTGAATTGGTAGGTAGGGAGGCTGAACAATTTGTCTAGCTCTGGAAGTTACATCTAAATAATCATACAAAATATTTGTGTACCAAGAGACAATGATCACAGATTTTTTCTCGAGGCCTAAAGAAAGCCAAGACATACTGTAATTATAATCCCACTGATTCTAAATAAATATAATCCCACTGACCATGGTTTCTTCATTGTGAAAGAGACTTGATTTGAAACAGAATTGATTGACATGTCCACTCTGCGCGTCCGGAGCGACTACAACAGCTATGCACAGCAGATCAATCTCATTCACACATCCGGGGTTATTATTATTATTCTTCATCAAATTAAAACTGTGATTCCAATAAACTCATGATAAGACCAACTGACAGGTAGTTTGATTTAAATCAAGTAATGGAAAGACCAAATGATGCAAACTGCACCTGACATAAAACTGTGACTGGATGGGGTGCAGAATGCTGCTGAGAATAACCACATACATTATGAAATCAATAATTATGTTTTGGGAAACTATCATACAATTGGTTAGTGTTGGTTAATTAGGCCTCTTAAAAGAAGGGTCTAATTCGTATAGGCATATGCGTATTTCTATGAACAGTTCAGGGTGTGCTTCTGCGATATCTGCTGAACTCTTTTCAGAGAGTTGACTCGTCTAGTAGTCCTGCATCCCTAATCTAACAGCGAAGGGCAAAGGGAACCCGGACCGCTTGTGTTTACAATAGACAGCATGTTGCTACATGGTGGTGCTGGGAAAGAATCGTGGTGCTGCGCACACAGTCTGCAAAAATGGTCACAAAGTTCGACTCGTCGCCATCTGCCTGGAGCCCTGAGACACACTCGTTCATAATAGATGCAAATGTAACTCCTCTCCTAAAATTCCAGACATTTTTAGACCCTTTAAAGACTTTTAGTATCTGCAGGGACCTTGATACAAAATATAATGAATTAATAAATAATTATATCAAAAAGGCTTTGTTGGTCCCATGGGGGGAATTCCCAAGCTACCCAGGAAAGAAATATACACAATATAAATTCATAAAAATAAATGGGTCGTACTGCATAATGAGTACTCTTGGTACTTAGCATATTTTGAGGTCAATACATTTACTTAAGTAATATTCAGGTACACTGCACATTCTGATTCTGAATTACTTTCAACCTTCCTGCATAAATCCCATCAAACAATTATGAGCATAGTAAGATGTGCTGTACCTGTGCACTGATCGGTCTACATTACTATTACAATGTTTTCTTGAAGACATTTTTGTAAAAGATTTCGTAGCAGAGAGTATGATTTATTGTCTGATTTTGGTGTGTTAAAGTTTTTGTTTGGAATGCGACAGTATATCTCACATGACCTGAAACATAGAAATCAATGCTATTTTGTCACCCCTACTAAAATAATAGCATAAAGAAGAAGAAGCAGGTGTAAAAATCAATTTTGTCTCGGACAACCATTTTTTTGAATGAATAGATTTGAATAAAATGAATATTTCAATATTTGTCTTCGTATTCTTTTTTTTCTGAATAAACCTACGTGTTACATGCTACTGGTGTCTGTCAGTCTCTGTAGTGTGTGTGTGCATGTTCGTGCGTGCGTTGGTGTACCTCGATGACGTCCCAGTTCATGTTGAGTTCATTCCTCAGAGCTCGCTCCACGGGGGACGACAAGGCACTGGGCTGACCGGCAGAGGAGCCACTGGCCTTCTGTCTCTCCGCATACGACTCGTCAAACATAAAGTCTTCATTCTCCTCTTTCTTTACTGCCAAGCCTGATCCGGACACTATCCCGTCCTGGCAGCCCCCTGGGGGAGGGCCATCGGCCACAGTAAAGGACTGCCTCTACCGGGTCAAGGAAACAATGAGAGTGAGAGATGAGAGGATTTAACATTACAACATCTAAGAGAGGAAGAGTTGAAAAGAGAGGAATAAACATTTAGTTGGACAATGTTATATCATATATTTACACGTACGTTTTTTCTAATCATCTATGAAAAGAGACTCCATGTCCTCAATCCTACCACAGTTTCTAGGCCTATACCTAGCCATTTCAGTATATTTTCCTATGTTAATGTTGTTAGGGCAGCCTGCCCCTGAAGTCCCGCTCCTTTTTACAGATAAGGCTCAGAGCAAATTAAGAGTGTAATCAGTCAAACCAATGGTGGACTGCATCTCCTCTAATTCAAGTAGAAGCAAAGCCCACAGTAGTTTATGGCCAGAACTCTGTTATATTAAGTCTTTCATAACCGTTTCATTAAATAAAACTGTCAAACGGGAGCTCTGAAAATACTAGTCATGTGCCTGTTCAAAACATCTCTGTTCAAAACAGCAGATTGCTTGGTATCCATTATTGCTGCTTGCAGCTTTCTCAAGAACCGCTCACCAATGACATACATGAATATATGTGAGAGATGCACTAGCCACTGGCATTCCAACCAAACAAAGTATATTCACTTTGTATTATGAGAATTAAATCACACCTGAAAAGCATAAATGCAGCCCATATAATGATATTCTAATGTGTATATTAGAGATATGTTTTTTTTCTTACATACTTTTCAAAAATAAGGGTACGGACCTATTTGGAAAGGTGAGTGATTATGGAAAGACTACCTTGGTTAGCCAAATCTGATCAAAAGCTACTTCAAGTCCCATGCCGAAGCCTTCTAATCTTCAGCATGCTCACCTCTATCTTCATCGAGGCTGAAGATAGAGGCTGTCCTCCCTCCGGGCCACCTTCTGGTGGGTCTGGCTGACCACCTCCATCCTCCCCCACTGAGGCTGCATGCTTCCTCTTTTTTCCAGGCCCCACGGTAGACGTAGAGGCCCTGGCGGACATCTTCCTCGGGGCCTGGGGCTTTTTGGGAGGTTTGGGAGGTTTTGGAGGTTTTGGAGCCTTGGGTTCTTTAGGCTTAGTGGTTCTCTTGGCAGCAGTTTTCTTGCCCCCCGACTCAGGGTCTTTGGTGATCATCCTGGGAACCTTGGATTCCGGAGGTTGCCACTCATCAAGGTCCTCCTCACTGCTCACTGACACGGAGAGCGACCTGAGTGGAGCAGGACTATTACACGCCATTTTTTTACTTTATTTGCTTGCTTATTAGAACAGTCAGTTAAGTTTAGAAATTATGACATGAAATACAAATATTATAAAAAAAATATTATTGCACTTGTGTTGGGCTACAACCCCCCGAAGAATCGTTACCTTACCATGGTGGGGGGGTTTGGGTGCCCCAGTGAACCTGGGAGCTGTGTTGTCCGGGGCAACAGCCCCTGGTAGGGTCTCCCAAGGCAAAGTGGTCCCGGGGGAGGGGCCAGACTAAGAACGATTCAAAGACCCAAATGACGGTCACCTCGCCCGGACAAGGAAAACCGGGGCCCCCTCCTGGAGCCAGACCTGGGAGGGGAGCTCGTTGGCGAGCGTCTGGTGGCCGGGCCTGGATCCACGGAGCCCGGCTGGGCCAAGCCCGAAGAGGCAACGAGGAGCCACCTTCCTGTGGGCCCACCACATGCGGGGAGAGTCATTGGGGTCGGGTGCATTGCAAACCGGGCGGTAGGCAAAGGCGAGGTCCTGGGCGCGCGGATCCCCGGCATCGCCGACTGGTTCTAGGGACGTGGAACGTCACCTCGCTGGCAGGAAAGGAGCCGGAGCTGTTGCGGGAGGTGGAGCGGTACCAACTAGATATGGTTGGGCTTACCTCCAGCCAGTGCCGGTACTGGAACCAAACTCCTGGAGAGGGCTGGACTCTCTACTTTTCAGGAGTTGCCCAGGATGTGAGGCGCCAGGTGGGTGTGGGGATACTCACAAGTCCCCCTAGTGTGTTGGAGTTTTACCGGTGGGGCCTGAGCGACACGTCATTTCATCCGTGCTGTAT
>OMOU01088715.1:0-10493 GCA_900312585.1 Malacocephalus occidentalis
ATAAGATATATATAAGAATATCCTGAATCTACAGTGCAAATAGTATATGTTCATAATATGGATGCATATACAGTATGGATGGAGGTATATGCAGTATTGCGTGTACACTGAGGTGTACAGCGGGGTATATGCTGGGGGCAGTGCAAGTGTCTGGTGGGTCCGGAGCTGACGTGCAGGGAGCAGTGCAAGTGACAGGCGGGTCCGGGTCTGGAGTCGACGTGCGGGGAGCAGTGCAAATGTCTGACGGGTCCGGGTCTGGGTCCAGAGTTGACGTGCGAGTGTCTGGCGGTACCGGGTCCGGAGTCGCCGTGCAGTGTGGGATCTGCAGAGAATATACAGAAAGGACAGTAGCGTATATACAGTACATGTGAAGTACAGGGTATATACAGTTATGTACAGTAATATACAGTATACGGGGTAGTGCAAATGTACAGTGTGAGAGTCTGACAGTGGTGCTGGAGTCAGTGTGCAGTTAGGAGGGTGGTGGTGGTGTAGGGGGAGGGAGTAGGGAGTAGTGCAGGTGTGCAGATGTCAGGGGTAGGGGGACTCACCGGGTTGAAGAGTTCAGAAGAGCGACGGCCCTGGGGAAGAAGCTGTCTTCTTCCCCAGGAAGAGAGCGGAGTGTAGCACCGAGGATATGGCATCCTCCGTGCTCCTGTTCTGGCGGTAGGCGAATTGGAAGGGGTCGAGTGTGGGTGGTAAGCAGGTTTTGAGGTGAGCCAAGACCAGCCTCTCGAAGCACTTGGTGATGATGGGGGTGAGTGCAACGGGTCGAAAGTCGTTAAGGCTCTTGGCGGAGGAGTGTTTAGGCACCGGCACAATGGAGGTGGTTTTGAAGCACACGGGGACAACTGCTTGGGCTAGTGACTGGTTGAAGATGTCAGTCCAGACCTCAGTCAGCTGTGCGGCGCAGGCCCTGAGCACCCGACCGGGGATGCCATCAGGCCTGATGGCCCCCTCATGGTTGTCCCTCTCGTAGCGAACGTAGAACGTGTTCAGCTCATCCAGGAAGGAAGCATCGCTGGATGGTGGTGTGGAGTTGGTAAGTCTGTAATGGCCTGGATGCCTTGCCACATGCATCGGGGGTCAGAGTTTTTGAAGTTCTCCTCGAGCCTTAACTTGTAGCTTATCTTGGCCTCCTTGATTGCCCTCTTGAGGTTAGCTCTGGAGGAGCTGTAGGCTCGCGCATCACCTGATCGAAAAGCGGCATCGCAAGTTTTCAGCATTAGGCGGAACTCTTTGTTCATCCAGGGCTTCTGATTCGGGAATACGGTGATCCTTTTTGTGGTGGTGACTCTGTTGACCTCTGTGTTTATGAAGTCCATGACGGAGGAGGCATAGGAGTCAATGTCCGTGTAGGTGCCACATGAAGCCTGAGTGGCAAACTCCCTCCAGTCTTTATTTCCAAAACAAAGCTGAAGTGCTGAGTCTGCTCCTTCTGCCCAGACCTTGACAGTCCTCACAGACGGTTTAACTCTATATGTTTGTTGTCAGTCGGTTTGTGGTGTGTTGTCATCAGTTACAGCCACCATAGCTTTCTGTGACCCCGTAGTATGCATACTTTAGCCTTATTTCGGCTCTGATACTAATCCATATACAAAATTCCACACTGTCGTGCAGAGTACGCAATTGAGGATACAGCCCCTGCTTGATCGCCATGCTGCCATTTTGTCTCAGATTGTCTCAGATTTCACTAGTGTTTTGCATATCACTTGCAACAACATGCATACCATATTGATACAACAGGGTTTAGCTATTTTTATTTGTATTTGCCCAAAAGCACCTTTCTCAGCAATTGGCGTAGTGTGCCTAAAACACCACAAACCCCACAGCAGCACTGAGACGTTTCGCTGTTCCTCTTCTTGAGTGCTGTTTCCTCCTGGTTTTGTGGGCACACACACACACACACACACTTAAATGACCAAAGAGCAAGGTGGTGAAGGATGAGGACTTGAACTCTTAAAACAGTATGATCACATACTGAGACGGCACTCCTCCGCTGGGTCTGTGAAGCCTGTCTAGGAGGGACACTCCCAGTGCCTCCTGTCCCAAGGAAAGTTCCCCTAATCTGGCCTGAAACAGCTCGCCGAGGCAGACTTGGAGCGACTGTGGAAAAAAACCAGAAGAAAACACATTCCACAGTGGAATGAATTGGACAAAGGGCCATAGATAGAGGACAGAACAGAGCAAAAGCAGAAGCCAGAGGGAATTTGAATTAGATAAGATTACAGCATGGGTACATGATTTGGAGACTTTTCACAGCACTAGTGGAGATACACATTGGCCATGCTGCTGCGTTGACACCCCGTTAAAAGGGGAGCTGTGCATCATCCAGAGACATAAAACGTGCCACATCTTCCCCCGCTGCCTCCACTCAATTCTAGGTACGATTTAGCATATGCACTGAGCCGTTTTGCATATCACTTGTGGCAACAAGATTAGATTAGATTATATTCAACTTTATTGTCATTGCACAGAGTACGCATACTAGTACTACGAAATGCAGTTAGCATCCAACGAGAAGGGCAAAAGTAGGAACAAAAGTGCAACAGTAGAACAGTAGAACAGTAGAACAGTAGAACAGTAGAACAGAGAACAGTAGCAGTGTGAGCAGAATCTACAGAGAATGTACACAATCCACAGGGAATATGGCAAATGTGCAGAGTGCATATAGGTATGTCTACATAAATATATATATACGGTGTACACTATACATTGAGGTATGTACAGTATAGGCAGAGATGTACATTGACGTATGGACAGAGGTATACTCAGTAGTGCGTATACACTGGGGTGTACAGCGGGGTATGTACGGGGAGCAGTGCAAGTGTCTGACAGATCCGGGGTCAACGTGCAAATGTAGGATCTGCAGAGAGTCTACGGAATCTACAGTGCATATGAGAATATACGGAACATAGAATATACGGAATATACGGACCTTATAGTTATATACAATGCATATAATGATCTGTTCATAAATATAGAAGTATGCAAGTATGGGCAGAGGTATGCGCAGTAGTGCGTGTACACTGGGGTGTACAGCGGGGTATGTACGGGGAGCAGTGCAGATGTCTGGCGGGTCCGGAGTCGATCTGCACATGTAGGATCTGCAGAGAATATACAGAGAGAACAGTGGAGTATATACAGTAGAGGGTATATAAAGTGAAGCACAGCGATGCAGGGTAGTGTGAATGTCCAGGGTGCAAAAGTCTGACGATGGTGCTGAGGTCCACAACATGCATAACTTAATGATACAACAGCGTTTAGCTATTTTTATTTGTATTTGCCCAAAAAGGGGACGCCCCCTTCTCAGCAATAGGGCGTACCGTCCCAAAATCACCACAAGCCCCACCCCCAAAAAGATCATCTTGAAATAAGCAAAAGACACACCTGTCACAAGAGCAGGTGTTCTTGTATTTGTATTTCACAGCTCTTTTCTTGCAACAGTTCCTCAACACGGCTAAATAGAGAAGTTTCTCTGTTCCTCTTCTCGATTGCTGTTTCCTCCTGGTTTTGTGGGCACACACACACACACACACTTAAATGACCAAAGAGCAAGGTGTTGAAGGATGCAGACTTGAACTCATAAAACGGTACTAAGAAGCCGCACATGCAGAGACGGCACTCCTCTGCTGGGTCTGTGAAGCCTGTCTAGGAGGGACACTCCCAGCGCCTCCTGTCCCAAGGAAAGTTCCCCTAATCTGGCCTGAAACAGCTCGCCGAGGCAGACTTGGAGCGACTGTGGAAAAAAACCAGAAGAAAACACATTCCACAGTGGAACTGAATTGGACAAAGGGCCATAGATGGAGGACAGAACAGAGCAAAAGCAGGAATGCAGCATGGGTACATGATTTGGAGACTTTTCACAGCACTAGTGGAGATACACATTGGCCATGCTGCTGCGTTGACACCCCGTTAAAAGGGGAACTGTGCATCATCCAGAGACATAAAACGTGCCACATCTTCCCCCGCTGCCTCCACTCAATTCTAGGTACGATTTAGCATTTGCACTGAGCTGCGTCCACAAAGAGACACAAAGCATCGGCCATACAAAATCTTGAACGTTATCCTATAAAGACGACATAAAACAGTGCTTGTGTGAATTTAATCCACAACAACTATTTGATTTAGCAGGTGTTTTTATGCAAAGCAACTTTTGCAGTGAATGTATACATGTCAGTGGCAAGCGGGTCCGGCGTAGACCTCCTGCCCAGTGTGACAAACTGCCACACTTCGGGGTTCCACCCCCCCTCTTTGAATATTAAAAACACGCCTGCCAGCAAAGGAGACTGAAAGGAGATTATTTTCCTTTGAAATAATATTTTTAGCCAATTTCAATGTCAGATATTGTTGACCAAAACATCGGATCTATTGAATATTGAATATCGGCCAAGGTTTGTCCACACCTTGAAGAACAGCCTCTGGAAAGTGGGGTTGGAGTCAGAGCTCATGTCTCCTATGGAGACGTGGGAGAGACAGTGCAGCAGGAGCAGAGAGAAACCTCCGACCGACTGGAGCCTCTGCCGTCGCACAAACAGTCTTTCCTCTGCCTCCTGCCCCACGGCCAACAAGAAACACAGTCAGTAACACAGATAAGGCAGACTTTAACATACTGTATACAAAGCAACATCACAACTGCAGTCTGCTTTGGCTCAAAAAACATACATTATGCTTCACGAGAAACAATGCACATATTGGTTTAGAAGATATTTCAGATTGGTTAATTGAATTTCTCGTCTACATATCCCCGACCAAAAATGTTACACAGCAGAGTGAATCGAGTGAGAGTGGGGAATACCACAATACCGCAGCCTGGTTTGGATGAACCATCAGTTCAACAACATGCAGTACATTGGCCAGATTGTTTATACAACGGTCTTACAACTGCAGACTCCAAGTGTTGTGTGGTTTTTATTTGAACGGTTGCATTCAAATTGGCCTCATGCTCTCCTTGTAATGGGAAGCAGACAAAACATTGAGTTATGTGCTAGCGACTGTTGATAGCTAGTCATTCATTGATTTACTAATCTTGTTACAACCCCGGCGATAACAATGCTGAAGAATAGGGGGGCTGAATACCTGAAGGTGATGCATGAAAACAGACTTTGTGGTTACATTCATCCAGTGTTAAAGATGGATATAAACCCACCGCTAAGCATTGTGAAACTCAGAATACATCACATCACGGTGCACATTTTTTACAGAGGCGTGAACTTACTTGATAAAAAAACGAATTTCTGAAGGCATTGCTGAAGTAGTTGTTGTGTGGGAGACTAGCAGCGATTTGGAGTGAAACAGTCGGAGTCTGCAATTTAGAAACAAATAACAAGGTCATTACTACTGCAAGGTTACTACTACACACTACTACACACATTACTACTACACACAATAAAAATGTGAAGACTACATTACAGGAAAATAATATCCAGCCGTCCAACGGACACTTTCAAGTTTTGTATTTTGACATTTCATTCTCTGGAACATTCAGGGGGAAAAAAAATGTGCACACAAGCCTGAAAAGCACTTTTAAGGGATTAAAAAAGATTTTAAATGAGCAGCGCAGCTAAAGGGGGCGAGGGAGCAGCTGTCCCAGTGGCGCTGACCAGTTTGAGCGTGTGCAGCAGCTTGAGCAGGAAGAGTCCATGCTGGTAGGCCAGGAACTCTCTGGGGGTAAGAGTCTGGACGTCCAGCGGGATGAGCTCCCCTTCACACGCCCACTGGGCCTCCAGGACATCCACAAATCTGTTGCTTTGATCTGGGGTTCCAAGTGTTGCAGTGGATGCATCACGCCAAAGAATACACGACAGTCATTATAGTGCGTTAGCCAACTTGCAGCCACTCAAATATTGGTGATTTACTATTTACTGTTCTTAGGTATAAAATTTGAGGTAGTTGTACTTCTATTTTATACCTTCTTACCTAGAGGTAACATTTATCTGGCAGCTTTAGTTACTTTGCTGATTAATATCCACAATACAAAATGTAATCATTAACTAAGAAGATATACGTCATGTTTTGATGCTTTGATACTGTAGTTTCACGTAAGTAGTAAACTATGCAGTAAAAGCTAATGCAGTAAATGATCTGAGTACGTCCACCACTGCTTGGTAAAACATTAATTCAAAAGAAAAACCAAAACCACAGAACTGAAGCAGCGATTGGAAACCATAGAAGCTGCAGCGGACGTGCTGCGTACAAAATCCACACATTTGTGGTGATGGCAAAAAGTAGAACACACACAATTCACTTCACTTTAATGGCAAAACAGTGTTCCTCTCAACGCACCCACCGCTGAACTGTCCCTTCAGAAGGCCTGCATCCAGAGCCTGCTCTTTCAGCCTCAGCTCCACCTTCCTCAGCAGCTGGAACAGTGGGGATAGCTCCAGCAGCTTGTCCCACTCCTCCTCTGAACGGTACGGACATAGCGGGATAACCAACAGTACGGACACAGCAGACATATCTCGGCAGAAGTGGAACGAGCAGGATACGCTTTAGGAAACATTAAGGACTACATGCGATGTAGTCCTAAGTATGACTCAAAACAAACGGCAAGAATAACGGCAGTGTCCTCGCTTACCTGCAATTGTAGGAACACACACGTGAGTGGGCGGAACGCAATCTTTCAACGGTTGGTTCTCTAAAGACGGAACAAAACACAACTCCTTAAAAGTACTCATTCAATTTGTTGCGTTTTCTCACCAAATAGTTTAATTGCATTTAAAGGTAAGGGCATTTAAAGGACATAGCGGGATAAACAACAGTACGGACACAGCAGACATATCTCGGCAGAAGACGGCAGTGGAACGAGCAGGATGCGCTTTAGGGGGAATAAATGGTCGTATGCCACACGCACACACAGTACACAGGGTACTTGCACCTGAGCAAGGCTCGAGTCAAACGCCTGTACAAGTCACTTAGGATACAGACGAGGAGAACACTGGGGCATTTTGCACACAGCTCGCTAACAAACCTAGCTACAGGGCGCCAGATGTAGTGCCAGGTGTGTCCATCACCTGTCACTAGGAAAGAATGGCAAGCAGATGATGACAAAAAACAACACACAGAGAAGGAAAGATACGGCAGATGCAAGAGCTCTATGACAAGTTGCCTTACAGGATTTCTTGAGCATGGTGTGCAAGACAAGGGACGTGCATGTGAATTTTACCTTGACAAGGGTTTCCGGAAGATGCGGTGTGGCGATTGGTTTGTGGACTGGCTGGCAGAGCGGAATCCTGGGACTGGGAATTGATTTGCTCCCTCAGAGACTGGGAAGAGATTCCTGGAGGAAATTCAATGCGCAGAGATGAGATCAGAGTATGTGTTTATTGGTTTATTAAAGGACCTCTTCCAGAAAACACTGTAGTCAGCTAGTCTTCCTGGGCTCCACACGTAACGCATAAACAACATGACAGACATGTGAAAACAGGATCAATAACATTTGTATTGAATGTTATTAGGGTGAATAGTAGTGTGAATAATATGTATCCACTGCCAGAGAGAGAGAGAGGGAGAGAGAGAGAGAGAGGGAGAGAGAGAGAGAGCATAGACCGGAGCTGATAAATATTTACAAGATTCTAGTTATTTTCCAGCTGGAATCACTTGAAGCTGTGACTTCATACGGGTCATTTCATTCCATCCAGGATCCCATGAATTCTACACAAGGAGTGATGCTGCTTGTGCCCAGATATTGTACATCAGACCTAGGTCAGAGTCCATGCACTGTGTCACATGTGCATCTTTTTTATATGAAACGAAATATCGGAATTCAGACAACAACAGCACATAAATGTCGCTTCTCTGGGGTTCCTCCGAAGGACACCGGCAGGAGAATGGTGAAAAGTCTGCTTTATTGTAGAACTTTGTTTGTGTTTGTTTCACACAGGGCCGGCTGCCCAGAGGATGGCCGTAGTGTGTTAGGTATGTGTCTGTGGAAACGAAGACCATCACCATCAACCACTCCGGCCCGATCGCTCAAAGCCGATAGAAACAGCTGATTGCAATGACCTCGGCTAAAAGGGTTAGCGGCTTCAATGCGCTGTTGTTTTAACATTAAATTGCAATTCCGGTCAGGCCGTTGCTCTGGCCAATCCCATTCCTCACTGGCCATTCCCACAGGGAATTCCGAGAAGTCTCGTTATATCAGCAGAGTAAATATAGGAGATAGCAGTTTGCTATCTCCTATAAGCTACAGGCGGCGCCTGTAGCTTATAGGTAGGCTGAGAGAGGCTAAAAAGGGGATGGCCTGTAGCTTTATGCAGTTCTTTCCGTTCTTTGATTTCAGATGAGCCGTGTCTGTCAGCTAACAGTCCGCAGAGCCAGGAGAAGAAGAACACGAGGAGAACCCCCAGCAAAAAACGAGGAGTGTTTTGGCCTTTCAGAGATTTTAGCGAGAAGGTGTGTTCTCACTGGAGTCATGTGACCGTGTAATGACCCAACAGAGGATACAAAAGCAATCGGACCTTTCACCACGGGCACAGAGGCTGTCCAAGCTCTAGACATCTCCAAGCCGTACGCCTGCTTGGTCGACAGACCTGAAAGCACAGAGAATTGGAGAGTTTGTTTGTCAATGCATTTTGCTGCTATAAAGTAAAAGGTATTACTGAATAAGTGAATATACAAACAATAAGAGCATACATGAGTCTCATGCCGCATAGATAGAGACGGACTCATTCTTTCCATATCTGGTTTTTGCAGAGATACGCAGACCTACAAATAAACGCCGAGCGCTACCTGTTGGGGCAGGCTAAGCTTAGTAAGCACCTATGTGTTGCCAGTATGTGCTGGGGGACAGGATGGTGGCCTGTTTCTCCTCTAGTAGCTGCCTGAGCTTCTCCAGGAGAGGCAGAGCCTTCTGTTGGACCAAGCCCACAACCTTCACGCAGGCCCTGGGCCCGTCCTGTTGGCACAGCCCGTAGTCCTTGTACCAGAACTTGCGACACAACACAGCCTGGACAAAGAGGGGAAAGTGCTTCATGGTGTCAGTTGGTGAATACATGATAAGTTAAGGCTGGAGAATAATAAGACACAAAAAAAAAAAAAAAACCCAGAGAAGCAGGAAGTGTGTTTCTTTGTCGCTTGGCACCTGTGCAGTGTCTGCGCGGAGCAGGGAGAGATGACGTGTGGACTGAAGGTTAGTCACGACTGTCTCCAACTCAGCCAGTCTGGAGCAGAACTGCTGTGACAGCTCTTTCTGTCTCAGATCCCAATCCTGGACGACCGAGAGATAAGGGCTTAAATCAATAAAACCACGGTTAAAGAGGAATGAAGCAGCTGGCCTGTGGACAAATGTACTTATCCACTTGGAGCGTCTGCTAAATGGCATGAATTTAAATGTATTGTAACGAGTTACGGGCCCACACGTTTAATACATCCACAACTCCTAACACTGTATATGGATAGAGCCGAACCAGAACTTTCTGGTTGTAAAGATTGGAAGGTTGTAATCTATTGGCCCAAAAAACTCACTATCTTTATGTCTCCCATAGATACTCTGCACCCTGTTCAGTTGTTTCCTGTTCCAACATTTGGAGGAAAAATGTACTCCAAATGTTAATGTTTGTAATGTAAGTAATGGTGATGTGAATCCAAGGGTTTAGCCTCCACAGTGTACGTGGGGAGATGCCCAGGGTCTGACCAGGTCCTGCTGAGGAGAACCCTTCTCCTGGTCACGCTGCAAACGCTCCACCGTGACCTCGATGCTGTCCAGGCACGACGTGAGCTGGGAGTGCCACAGACACAGCAGTTCCCATTCCTCCTCGTCACCTACACACACATGCACACGCACACACGCACACACGCACAAACACAGAAGCTAGCTTGGAAGGTGGCCACTGTTACCCCAATCTCTAAATCTGGGGACAAAAAGTGGTCAAAAGTTTCCAGAGCTAAAAGAAAAACATTTAGAGCGGCCAAATGTTCTCCACATTTAAAATGCGAAAGGTAGACAGGAGTGGACTGCAAAATGTATATTTTGCCATGTGGGAAAACCCATATGTTTGATGCTGAACCAGGATATTGCTGGAACAAAGGAATATACAACACGATAAAGCACTGTATCACCAAGCACTCAAACTTCAGCAGAACATATCCAGGGTTCAGATGCTCCTCGTATTAAAGTTCAAGATCCTCTCTGTGAATGACCTCTGTGTTACTTGGATTCCTTGGAACACTGATAGACTGAAGAATGTTATTAAGTCGATACGAAAAAAGAGTTGTATTCTAAACCCTTTTTGGGTGAGTTCAAACAAGGAGAGGTATGTAGGATTATTTGATGCGCAAGCGTAATAAGGGTGTTGTGAACAGCCCTAGCTCAATAGTAACTATACATTGACTTGAATGCAGTATTATGTTGAACTGCCATGACATTAGCCGTGCAGCGACCCACCCTGGGTGAGGATGTGTACCACCTGAGGGGGCAGCAAGAGGGACAGGAAGGAGACCTGCACCACCCTCCTCTGGGCTTCACACTGGGCCTCTCCCTGGAGCTCCACCAC
>OMOU01088724.1:5335-15580 GCA_900312585.1 Malacocephalus occidentalis
TGCCACACGTGGCGGGGGCGTCCAGAGATAAGTTTGTGGAGGTGGACCTGCGGCCGGTGTGCCGGCGCTGCTACGAGCGTCTCCCTGACGAGCTGAAGCGGCGGCTGGCGCGCCGCGAGCGGGACGCCAAGGAGCGCCGGAAGAAGCCCTCCGTCTGTGTGTAGTCACTCCGCTCTCGTCGCTATGGGAACGCTCCCTGCATGGCGCCCCGCTGCCTGCTCTGCCATGATGTCACTGCCATGTGGTCGGCATGATTCCTCACCCGCCCAGTGCCTGTAGAGACACGCCGTTGTGTGTGTGTGTGTGTTCCTTTGCGTGTGTGTTCATTGGAACGCTGTCTAGCTAATGTACCTTCGTCAACCGTTGTGGCACTACCCTCTGATGACATCACAAGTGGCAGCATACCACTTCCACTGGCTAGGCTGGTAGGTCTATCCATCCTACGTCTGGGTGGACACTCCCATTTGTGATGTCACTAGAGGGTAGACTTTAAAATGTCTTGGCTAATGAACATCTAGCTTTTTTCTTTTTTTTTCCTTAAATCTAAAGACATCCTCGCATCACATCACAAATCATTAAAGAGGAACCGACCATAGCCAATCAGAGGGTGGCTCCAATCAGTGCTGCTTTCGATTGGCTCAAATCTCGGCTTAGCTCTGTGCCTGTGGACTCTGGTTGTTTCATGTTTGTGTGTGTGTGTGTGTGTGTGTGTGTCTTTGCCCTCACAGGAACAAGTTTGTGGAGTTTGACATGAAGCCTGTGTGCAAGAAATGCTATGAGAAGTTCCCCCTGGAGCTGAAGAAGAGGCTGAAGAAGCTGGCGGAGGCGGTGGGCAGGAAGTAGCTCTCAGCAGGTTGTCCTCCACCACCGCTGACCTACCATGAGGCCTACTGGGCTTCACCTGACGCTTTCACCTGCCATGCTACCCGACCAACTTCTACTGTTGTATGTTTCATCTTAAGATGACCTTAAGTAAGGCCTACTCTAGCATTGTCCTTAAGGTAAGGCCTACTCTATTGTTGACCTTAAGTAAGGCCTACTCTTGTGTTGCCCTTAAGGTAAGGTCTGCTGTAGTGTTGAACTTAAGGAAGGCCTACTCTAGCGTTGTCCTTAAGGTAAGGTCTGCTGTAGTGTTGAACTTAAGGAAGGCCTACTCTAGCGTTGTCCTTAAGGTAAGGTCTGCTGTAGTGCTGACCTTAAGGTAAGACTTACTGTCGTGTCAGCCTGTTGTTTTCTAGAAGTCTTAAGGCCTGTGGTAGTTATTGCGGGCCCTTACGCTTCACAGTGGATGTTGCATCACCAGTTAAGATTGACTCTTATGCTTCAATTTTACTTAAAGTGCTGCCAGCTTGTCGCTTGACCACAGCTACTGTAGGACTTTTATTTTGTACTTTTAATGCGACTTGACTGCAGTACCTTTTACTGTGTTGAGTTACATTTATTCTGCTAGGAAACTACTTTGAACCCATCATTTCCGATGTTCTGAAAGTGGAAATCCAGTGGGATTTATGCAATACAGAATACATTTGAATGGCTTTTGTATCGTGCCTTGAATATAACCTATGTATCCTGATATGCAATTAATTTTTTATTTTTCATAATGCTCTATGTATTTTAAGATGTATTATTCTGCATTTTGACGCCAGAGATGTATTTTTCATAATCACAAATGCAAATATACCTTTAATCAGTATTTGGTCACGTAATTTCACTGCAGTTACTAATGCTTTAGCCTAAATGTACAATAATCTTAACGTTCTCTTGATATTTATACAAGCACTCTGTCTCACCCAGAGATGACTCACAATTATTTTATTTTGGCATACTTCACACAAGTGTTAGGTTTTTTCAATGATTATTCAGCATATGGCCATGCCTTTCCCCTCAGTTGGGCGTTGGGTAACGTGGCATTAGCATAAAGTCAAAGATAATTGGATATTTTTCCCAAAGCGCACCTTCTGTTGAATTCTGCTAGTTGGCACCTAATGGTCTACCCAATAATGAACGTGATGGAAGTTCAGCCACACAGACCTTTTTTTTAATTTGAAAGCATTAAATAAAGTAATCACAGCATTACGTTGAGTGGAGTTTCTTGTGTCCTGTAAAACCTCTTGTGGACCTTCCTTTTCTCTGGACGGAGGCAGAACTTCAGTTACCTCGTCACCACGTTAGGACTCATACCGTGACTCGTGACTAACCGCTATCGTTGGAAAGGACAAGACGTATTCCTCATCATGACAATCGAAGCTCATAACCTTTCCATTTTGAGTAAAAACTTTCCAATGCAATTACATTTTGTTATAAAACAAACTCTGTTTTGATGGCTTTGGCACGTGGCAAGTCACTAAATATTATTGATTTATATTGCAGGCGAATTTGAACATGAATAATAGAAAAATGTATTAATCCATAGAATAGAAAAATGTATTCATCCAATTTATTTAAGTTTGGGTCCTCCATACTTCTCTTCCATTGAAAAAAGGGCGTTCAGGCTAACTTTGTATAGATATCCCAACACCAGGACACAAACAGACAATGTTGCTTCAATCTGCTTCAAGTGTTTTATTAATCTGCTCCCAGGTGACATATTTTTATACCCAAAAAGAAAACGTCTCTCCTCCCTTCACAATTATTCTAATTTTCTTTGTCAGAAACGAAATACATGAAAATACACTGCATGTACAGAAAGGCACTTATATTATTATGTATTTTAGATAATTGGACCTTCAAATGTGTATATAATTATATACATTAAACCCGATGGATGTTGTGTATTAGGCTTTATGTAATCTATAGGAGTAGGGCTGCTGGTGAGGAAGAAATGGAGCGCGTTCCAATGTGAGGGCGGGACTTTGGAGTCTTTCGCAATTTAAATGGCCAATCAGCGTGTGGCGGTTCTCCGGGACTGCCTATATAAACTCTATTCAACGTCTCGCTAGTTCACTTCTGCTTTGAAGACACGTCGTTGGAATGGCGAGAACCAAGCAAACCGCTCGTAAGTCCACCGGTGGCAAAGCACCCAGGAAGCAGCTCGCCACCAAGGCTGCCCGTAAGAGCGCCCCGGCAACCGGAGGCGTGAAGAAGCCACATCGCTACAGGCCCGGCACCGTGGCTCTGAGGGAGATCCGCCGGTACCAGAAGTCCACCGAGCTGCTAATCCGCAAGCTGCCCTTCCAGCGCCTGGTGAGGGAGATCGCCCAGGACTTCAAGACCGACCTCCGCTTCCAGAGCTCCGCCGTGATGGCTCTCCAGGAGGCCAGCGAGGCGTACCTGGTCGGTCTGTTCGAGGACACCAACCTGTGCGCCATCCACGCCAAACGGGTCACCATCATGCCCAAAGACATCCAGCTGGCCCGCCGTATCCGCGGGGAGCGCGCTTAACTCCACTGCGTTGACATCCCCCAACGGCTCTTTTAAGAGCCACCTACACGCTGTAAAGATCATTCCTAACCATGTAAAGCGGCGTCATGTCTGCCGCTACACCGTACATGGGGAATTCATGTTGGTTTGTCTGTCGGAACTAGTTGAAAGTCGACTGCACTCAACACACTGGCAATACTATTGCATGATTAGATTCCAACTATTGTCATTGTGCAGAGTACAACGAAATGCAGTTGGCATCCAAGCAGAAGTGCGACAGGAGTGGTTAGGAGTACAGAAATATATAGGAGTACGTTATACATTGAGGACGGAGGTATACTCCGTGGTGCTTGTACAGCAGGGTATATACACTGAGGGAGCAGTGCAAGTGTCGGAATGTGCGGAAACCATAGTGCACATAAGAGTATACAGAGTCAACGGTGCATATAAGAATATCAAGATATATAAAGCATCCCAGTATAATCTGACCAAAAGGCTGTATATCGGCAACATGAATGTTAACCAGTCCGTTCGCGGTCACGATGGCCATTCCAAATACGAGTTAAGATTGATGGTAGTCGATCTTGTGCATTTTCATTTACATAATGTATAACTAACACTTGTATATAATAGGTAATATAGCCTACTACTGATATTCTCTAACAAAATATTCCAATTCTCGCATTTCATGATTAGTGACTAGAGCACTGAATAATTCGTACTATTGTGTTCTATTCATACAATGTGTTTATTCTTACATTTTTCTAAATAGAGGCCACGTGCTGCAGCTCCCGCCTTTGGTCTCTCTCAGGTCCTCAGCGAGCCTTTATAAACAACAGCGCGGCACTCAAATGTCATTCTGCTCTGTCAACACACAGCATCATGTCTGGCCGCGGCAAAGGAGGTAAAGGACTCGGAAAAGGAGGCGCCAAGCGTCACCGCAAGGTTCTCCGTGATAACATCCAGGGAATCACCAAGCCCGCTATCCGTCGTCTGGCTCGTCGCGGCGGAGTGAAGCGTATCTCCGGCCTGATCTACGAGGAGACCCGCGGTGTCCTCAAGGTGTTCCTCGAGAACGTGATTCGTGACGCCGTCACCTACACTGAACACGCCAAGCGAAAGACCGTCACCGCCATGGATGTGGTTTACGCTCTGAAGCGTCAGGGACGCACCCTGTACGGCTTCGGCGGCTAAACCAGTCTCTCTATCCTCGTCTCGACCCCCAAAGGCTCTTTTAAGAGCCACCCAAAACGTTCCAAAGACTCTTTCCTTCGGTTATCTTGTACTCATGCATGTGCCCCGCACTATTACTGGTCAACAATGATTGAATGTATATGACCTGAACATTGGCTTGCTGACGCGCCCTTCCCGCCGACATGTACAGGTATTATAATTAAATTCGTAAACGGCGAACGCGGTATGAGCGTCAAAAATAACGGACTGACTGAATTTAAAAATCCCGCGCGCGCGTTTTTTTGTCCTCGTCACCCGTGACAACGAGTCAGAGCAGACCCTCTCAAATTATATTTTAGATTCAACTTTATTGTCATTGCACAGAGTACACATGCACAGAGTACAACTAGAAGTGCAAAGGTAGTACCAAAAAGTGCGACAGTAGAGCAGTTAAATGACTGAATGAATATATATACACGTACGCTATACATTGAGTATTGGCAGTATAGGCATGTTATTTGTGTAATGGCTTATAATTATGTATACTGATCTCATCTCAATTAATAGGCTACCTGTAAAACGGTGTAATGTAAATATGTATCTGGTGGCATGTAAGGCAACATACATGTAATGATTGGTGAAACATCAACGTTAGAAAACGGACCAATGGAATAGTACAAAACCTACTCAGCCAATCACGCGAGAGGATCTCCCCATGGTTATTTGCATGGACCGCCTATAAATACTGCTGTCTGACGCTAGAGTCTCTGTTCGTATTTTGTCTCATCATGCCTGAGGTAGCAAAGACAGCGCCCAAGAAGGGCTCCAAGAAAGCCGTGTCGAAGACCGCTGTGAAGGGCGGCAAGAAGCGCAGAAAGACCAGGAAGGAGAGCTACGCCATTTACGTGTACAAGGTGCTGAAGCAGGTACACCCTGACACTGGCATCTCCTCCAAGGCGATGGGCATTATGAACTCCTTCGTCAACGACATCTTTGAGCGTATCGCCGGCGAGGCCTCTCGTCTGGCCCACTACAACAAGCGCTCCACCATCACCTCCCGGGAGATCCAGACCGCCGTCCGCCTGCTGCTCCCTGGTGAGCTGGCCAAGCACGCAGTCTCTGAGGGCACCAAGGCTGTGACCAAGTACACCAGCTCCAAGTAGCCTGACATATCCATCTAAACCAACGGTCCTTTTCAGGACCAGCAATCACACATAGAGAGCTTCTCCGGCCATGTTTGTTGTACGGGATTTATCCGCTTGTTAATTTAATGCGCTTGCTGCATCTTAAGTGCGTGTGCTTCCTTCCCACCGACACCCATGTATACCCATGTATACTTACTACTACTCATAACCAGAGCCGACGTGCAATGAGCGTCTAAAGTAACATTGACATTATTAGAATTTAAAAATCCCGCGCGCCCCGTTTTCATCTGTGACGGCGGTCGAGACGAGTCAGAGCAGACCCACCCTTCACTTTACAGAGAAATGGCTCTTAAGGTCCACGTTTTGGAGAACATTTGTTGTTTTCACGTCAATGCTATTTCCAATTAACAGTCGGCCACGTCTTGGAAAGAGCGGGCTTCCTGAGTTACGTATTAGAGTTAGGACTACTTCTAGGCCTCAGTTTGTTCCAATGTATTCAACTAAGCATTACCATATGGGACGACTACGTGGACAATATCACCACCTAACAGTAGAAACATGACAAAGTATTGCCGCTATTTTTGTTGAATAGGTCAAGTTTCAGTGTTACAAAATATACACTTTGCTTTAGGTACAATACGGTGGCCGTATTGTACCTAAAGCAAAGCGTATATGGGCGTGAAGGTTTCTCTCATCTCATTGGTCCGTTTTGTAACGGTGCAGCTGGCCAATGAGCAAAGACCTGGGTGGCCTTATCAACAGTGAGACGCCGAAGTCGTGTCATACTTCCTAGTTCTCGAAGAAGCAAGACGAACATGTCTGGAAGAGGCAAGACCGGAGGGAAAGCCAGGGCTAAGGCCAAGACCCGCTCATCTCGTGCCGGACTCCAGTTCCCGGTTGGCCGTGTCCACAGACTCCTCCGTAAGGGGAACTACGCCCAGCGCGTCGGTGCCGGAGCTCCCGTCTACCTGGCGGCGGTGCTCGAGTACCTGACCGCTGAGATCCTGGAGTTGGCCGGGAATGCCGCTCGCGACAACAAGAAGACCCGCATCATCCCCCGCCACCTGCAGTTGGCCGTCCGCAACGACGAGGAGCTTAACAAACTTCTCGGTGGCGTGACCATTGCTCAGGGTGGAGTGCTGCCCAACATCCAGGCAGTCCTCCTGCCCAAGAAAACAGAAAAGCCCGCCAAGAAGTAAACTACTGGCCCTGCTCTTCCAAAACAAAGGCTCTTTTAAGAGCCACCCACTCACTTAAAGATCTTCCAAGTCTATAGCTGCTATAATTACTGCTAATTTCCACCTCTCCACACACTTCAATCCATCAAAGAATGTGTAGATGGGAAATTCGGCGAGTAACTTAATTGCTGTTGGGTTGCTCCACTGTAATGGACCATATCTTGCATGGGCATGTTGCATATTTTACATGTCTGCATGATTGTCCTGCACATGTTTAATATTGTTCTGCCTAGCTTGCCACATGGACATCTTCCCAATTCATGGAAAACATTAGATTATGTTCAACTTTATTGTCATTGCACATGCACAGAGTACAACGGAAATACAATTAGCATCCAACCAGAAGTGCAACAGTAGAGCGGTTAAATGAATGAATAAATATATACAGTATACATGTACGCTGTACATTGAGTATCGGCAGAGATATACATTGAGGTATGTACAGTATGGACAGATGTATACTCAGTGGTGCTTGTACACTGGGGTGTACAGCAGGGTATATACAGTGAGGGAGCAGTGTGAATGTGTGAATGTGTGGACACCATAGTGAATATAAGAATATACAGTGTCAGAAAATGTAAGTGCATAGAAGATTGTCCAGGATCTACAGTGCAATTAAGAATATACAGAGTCTATACAGAATCTATGGTGCATATAAGAGTATCCAGAATCTACAGTGCAAACAAGAATAAGAATATCCAGGATCTATATAAGAGTATCCAAAGTCTACAGTGCATATAAGAATATACAGAATCTACGGTGCGCGAGAATATCCAGAATCTACAGTGCCTATGAGAATATATGGAATCTACGGTGCATATAAAAATGTTCGGAATGTACAGTGCATATAAGTAAATGTTCATAAATATAGAGGTATGCAAGTATGGACAGACAGTAGTGTGTGTACACTGGGGTGTACAGCGGGGTGTGTACGGGGAGCAGTGCAGATGTCTGGCCGGTCCGGGTCCCGGGTCGACGTGCAAGTGTCTTCCGGGTCCGGAGTCAGTGTGCAATGTAGGATCTGCAGAGAGTATGCAGAGAGAACAGTGGAGTATGCACAGTACATATACAGTGCATATACAGTACAGGGTATAATGTATAGTGTAAGGTGATATGTGTACGGTGTAGGGTAATTATGGTGAGGGTACTCACCGAGGTGAACAGTTCAGTAGATTGACAGCCCTGGGGAAGACGCTGTCTCTGAACCTGCTGGTATACAGCCAGCTGTGTTTAATCCATATAACTACTGGTATACAGCCAGCTGTCTTTAACCCATACTGGTATACAGCCAGCTGTGTTTAATTCATACTGGTATACAGCCAGCTGTGTTTAATCCATATAACTACTGGTATACAGCCAGCTGTGTTTAATTCATATAACTACTGGTATACAGCCAGCTGTGTTTAACCCATACTGGTATACACCAGCTGTGTTTAATCCATACTGGTATACAGCCAGTTGTGTTTAATCCATACTGGTATACACCAACTGTGTTTAATCCATACGGGTATACAGCCAGCTGTGTTTAATCCATATAACTACTGGTATACACCAGCTGTGTTTAATCCATATAACTACTGGTATACACCAGCTGTGTTTAATCCATATAACTACTGGTATACAGCCAGCAGTGAATACAAAATTAACAGGAAACAGGGCGTTCTTGTATCGAGCGTCCTATTTGTGGAGCAGTCTGCCATATGTAATCAGGGTGGCTGACTCTGCTGATATATTTAAAGCTAGACTTAAAACCCACCTATTTACCCTCACTGTTTGCTGCTAGGAGTGCCCCTCAGCTCCAATTACAGCTAAATCAATCACGCTGTCAGCGCTAGGCTACCCTGGTTGCCAATAGGTATTAGGGTAGAGGTTGCCTTTGTTTCCCAAAGATCCATCTGACTATAATTTCTCCAATTTTTAGGGTGTTGCTGTGATCATGACTGGATTCCTGGCCACCTCACCTGACGGCTACCAGCTGCCAGCACCACCTCACAATATTACTATTCCATTACCATCTGTACTTTGTTGTTTATATTGGTTATGCTTTTTCATGCCTGTTTGACACCCATTGCACTCCAAACCGTCCCTGGACGGAGGGATCCCCCACTCTGCATTCTTTCTTCCTTGTTCATTCAGGGAGTGGTTTCTTGCCCTTAGGGGGGCTCGGGCTAGGGGCGTGTCATCATCATCATCATCATCACCATACTATGGCCTGTAAAGCCCTTTGAGACTGTAACTGTGATTAAGGGCTATACAAATAAAATTGACTTGGAAAACAGCAAAAGGAAACAACACACCTCCAGATTTCTCACCCTGAACACAGGACCCCCCCAGGGTTGCATCCTCAGCCCCCTACTGTACTCCCTGTACACACACGACTGTGTGCTCAGGTCCAGCTCCAACACCATTGTGGTGGTGGGCCTTATCTCCAGTAACTATGAGGTGGACTACATAGAGGAAGTTGCTAACCTGTCACTCTGGTGCTCAGACAACAGCCTCATGCTGAATGTCTCCAGAATGAAGGAGGTGATTGGACACAACAACATCAGAGGAATTAGATGCCACTTGGGGATTCATGGGATTGCTGTGGAGAGGGTGAGCAGCTTCAGGTACCTGGGAGTCTACATCGCAGAGGATCTGACTTGGACTACACACATGTACACTCTAGTGAGTAAGGCATAGTCAGGCTGTTAGAACAGAGAGACTACAACTGAGTTTCTTTCTGCAGGCCATCAGGACTGTGAACTCTGACCTCATCAGAGCCCTTAACTGTCTTGAATTATATTTTAGACATAAGTTGAACAGTTGAAGGAAGAACTATTAATAGAATAATAACACAACCATTACAAACTAGGAAAGAGAGAGGAGAGAGAGAGTGAGAGGGAGAGAGAGAGAAACAAAGAGAGAGCAATAGCAAAGAGAGAGAGCAAAGAAAGGGAGAGAGAGAGCAAGAGCACAGACGGAGAGATGGAGAGAGAGACAGAAATAGAGAGACAGGGAGAGAGCAGAGACAGGGAGAGAGAGAGAGATTGGTGTTTGAATGTGAAGCATGTTTGTGGGTGGAGACACATTAAAAACAGATATAGCCATATATATATATATCCACTGGTGAGAGTTGCCATGTAATCATTTAGGAGGTGTTTATGGGTAATGTAGTTCTCCAGACTTTTAGTTTCAATTTTTGAAAAGATGAGAGGGATATAAAACAGTAGTTTACTGTTATGCAAGATACACACAGAGCACTTTGTGTGTATGTATGTGTTTGTGTGTGTGCGTGTGTGTGTGTGTGATTGTTTTCTGTGGGTGTTAGCTTTCGGAACAGGAAGTGC
>OMOU01088816.1:0-11136 GCA_900312585.1 Malacocephalus occidentalis
AAACCGCCCCAGTGCATGCTGGAGGTCATGGTCTGATGTAGCCAACAGAACTACATCGTTTGCAAAGAGCAGGGATGCAATTCTGAGGTCCCCAAACTGGACACTCTCCTCACCTCGGCTACGCCTTGAGATTCTGTCCATGAAAATCACAAACAGAATTGGTGACAAGGGGCAACCTTGGCGGAGTCCAACACCCACTGAGAACGTGCTTGACTTTGTGCCGAGGATACGGACACATCTCTCACTTTGTTTGTACAAGGACCGAATAGCATGTACTAACGGCCCCGGCACCCCATACTCCCGCAGTACCCCCCACAGGATTTCCCAGGGGGCACGGTCATAAGCCTTCTCCAAGTCGACAAAGCACATGTAGACTGGATGAACTAACTCCCGTGCCCAACGTGGATCTATAACATATTAAATGGGTGAGAGGCATAATCTGCCTCACCACCTGCATCGCCAATTTCCCTTATCTCTAAAAATAGTGCATGCAAGGGTCAGAGTTAACAGACAGGTGCGCAGTTTTTTTTTCTTTGTGTGGAAAGTGTCGTATGCTGATTTCAGGCCCCATTTTGAGCATATGCTACGGTTATAAATGATAGCCCTGGACCTGTCGAGAGTTGAACCCATGTAGAACATACAGAAAATCGTTGCTTAGTGCGGCTGTGGGCCCCAGTGCCACCAGCGCAATGAAAATGTTCATGTAATACTGTTAAAATGTATATTTGATACTTTGAGCGGATGACAATTGCATTGTCAAGAAATATTCATTTAGATAATAAAAATGTGCCCAATATAATCTGACTTTCAAGATTCAAGATCTTGGAAAACCAGGAAAACCAACAGTATCATGTAGGATTGCTAAGTGGATGTCATCCAACACTGTGTAACACTGGTAACTCCAGGAAAATTACACAGCTGTGTCAAATTCGAGGCATTTTTACCGCTCCGCTCCCCTTGTCATTGCCTGTCAACGCTTACCACGCCCCTCGTAGCTCATAAAGGTTAAGGTTGGCTACTAAGCTACTTCATTTTTCGATCAGAAATTGTTTATTTGGCCTCTAGGTGGCTCTGATTAGTAATTAATCTCTGCAAACATACAGAAAAGCATACATCATACATCAAGCATACAAATTGCTCTTGCATCTTAAATCACCTCTCAGTAGAGACATTTTGGATGAAGTGGCTCCCTGTTCAAACTAACCTCCGTCAAATTACTCTCGGTTGCAAAGACTTCAAAACTGATTTTAACAATATGGTTAAGGATACGTGGGCTTCTTACTTTGCTAGCCTAATATCCCCCAGTAAACTAAATCTTACTTGACAACATTGTCATTGTTGTGCCCCTGATGTGCCTGTATTTTCAAATGAGGATTGCAGTAACTTTCTCACCTTCTTTGTGGATAATGTTAGAGATTTTAGGGCAAGCAACTAGAGGCCTATATCCAAGTTGCCTCTTATTTCCAAAATGTTAGCAAAAGTTGTTGCCAAACAGTTCACCGCTGTTCTGAATGCACACAACATTCTTGATAAGTTCTTCTCAGAGTCTCCAATGATATCATGATGTCCTCTGATGTGGGTGAATGCTGGTGATCGCAGTGATACTGGTGATCACTGCATTCTGATCGAAAGGCTTAGGTAGTTGGTGGGTGTCTCTGGGAGCGCCCTGGACTGGTTCTCCTCCTGCCTCTCGGATAGGAGTTTTTTTCTGTTGCTTGGTCCCTACATGTCTGCAACTGCTGCCTTATCCTGTGGTGTGCCCCAGAGTTCTGTTTTAGGTCCGATCTTATTTTCTTTGTATATGCTTCCCCTAGGACTGATTAATAGCAGGTTCAAAGGTGTCGCTTATCACTGCTATGCTGATGATATTCAGCTCTATTCTTGTCTGTCTCAACTGTCTGTTTTGCATGACTGTCTGATTGCCATTAAAGACTGGATGGCCAACAGTTTTCTGCAGCTTAAGGCAGACACGGCTGAGGTTCTTATTGCTTCAGACAGTATCGTTTCCAAGGTTGCTCAATGCATTGGGTCCCTTTCCTCAAAAGTACGTTTTCGACTTGGTGTTATGATTGATGAAGCTATGTACTTTGATCAACGCTGTGGGAATGTGTGGTGTATGTCTTAGTGGCTGGCTTAATTGGCCTCAACTGTCTGGGGGGGTGGGGCTGCAAGCCTGTAGTGCATTGGCTAATCAGTGCACCACAGGTTAAGTCAGCCATGTATGTGGCATTGTAGCACTGACTATGCTACAAACACATTAAGTCATAGTCCTGTATATGTTACGGCCATCTTAGAAACAATAATGACAATAATTGACAATAATTCAGGTCAGTTGTGTCACAAGCTGAGTTGGAGATGATTATTCATGCCTTTTTATCATCCCACCTGGACAGGCTGTTGACTAGGTCCAGCAGAACATCTCACATCACTCCCATCTTAGCTTCCTTACACTGGCTTCCTATCAAGTTTAGGATTCAATTTAAGATTCTTGTTGTTAAATATAGAACCTTGCATGGTCAGGCACCAGTTCACATCTGCAATTGAGCTTTTGAAATTGTGGCACCTACACTGCTGAATGCACTTCCACTGGACTGACTGTTCATCTGTTCAGACTGGCCTTTTTCTAGCCTCTTGTCTCTGTATTTCTGTTTGTTATGTCTTGTGTTTTTATGTTTTATTGTTACGATGGGATTGTCTTATTTTACTCCTGCGCAACACTTTGTGGCTTTGTCTGTGAAAAGTGCTATATAAATAAACTTTACTAAAATGTAAAGTTGGGGGCAGAAAATACAAACCTCCTGAAAACCCCTCATGCCCCCCTGTGGTGCCAGGCCTGGCTTCTCTCCAATACCCGCTGTGTATAACGCTGTGTTCTCTAAAGCTGCAGTCGAGGCTAATTCATTCATTTGACATCACTGAACAGCCACTGATGTGAATTTGCAGTCATTCGATTAAGTCAAGAACCACTGTTGACTATGCTGTTGTTGTATGGTATGCAGCACGCTATGATGTCTATAGTGTTCTAACAATTAACTTTTGCTGAGCACACTAGTAGTTCACCGTAACATACATGCATACAGAACTTCACCACATATCTTTCCCCACATCATGCATTGAGCTAAAAGCTAACTTAATTTACCTTGGCTGTAAAGTAAGGTGCGGTGGTCATGAATATGACTCAGAAGATCATGATTTTGTTTCTGCATGCTCTGCAGACAGGGTAACGATCTTCAATCAACTTTCCGTCAGCACTCTTGAAATAACCAAAATGCATCCAGTTTTAATCCTCTTAGATGGATTAAATTATCTGGAGTGCTGTCACCGCCTTCTGTCATATAGTCTGACATTGACTATTGGTTACTTTAGTTGATACTGGTCAGTTTTAGTGCCGTAATCAACCACAAAACTAAAACTGGTGGGTAAAACTGCTAGGAGTTTATTCCTCACAGCTTTTGGCTAAGCTTTGGCTGAGCTGAAGCCCCAGCTTACACTGTAAAAAAAGTATGCAAACTCATTGCCTCAGAAATATTAAATTAAGTAAACTTAAGATGCTGAGTTATATGTAGTTCAACGAATGCAAACTTTTAACGTTTTTGTAACTGAAAAGCCATGCTTTATGCCATGCTTTTTCATGTTGTGTGCACTGCTTGATACAAATTGAACCCTACTTAAATCAATCACTAACTAAAGTAAAACTTTAAGTTCTACTCACAATTTTTTTTTCTGGTTCATTTAAGTAAAACAAACTAATTTCGTTGACATGAGAGAATTAAGCTATAACAATTACAACACTTAATATTTGATCGATAAACACATTGTGGAAACTATAACAATCCCCTAAAAACAATCAATTGAGAATACTCATTGGATTGATTCAGCTGCAAATGTGGGCTGAACAATGAACAAAATATAAAACATTAGCTCAAACAACAAACTTTGATATTGAACTGCACAACATGTGGTTTGATATTGAATTCCAGAACAAAGCATTTAAAACCAATCAAACATTGTGTCCCAAACCGAGCATCGGTCGTAGGATTCCACACTACAATCACTCCCTGGGTTCTCCACGTATTTGTATGACAAAGAACTTCAACATGAAATTAAATTAAATTAAATTAAATTGGTCCAGACCCTCAAAGAACTCTCCCTCAAGATTCCTTCTGGCAATTCTGGTAAACTCAGCAAAAACCTGAAAAGGTAGAGCGGGGGAGTGGTAGGAAGATAACCAGCATAAGTAGACATAGATTGGATTTATAACAGTTGTACAAACTAGCAACCAATATAGCTTACAAGATATAAAGACAAGTTACACTTTTATCTTGCTAAAATATAATACTACTTTCAAACAAATCAGACTAGCGTAGATACTACTTTCTAACCAACACAAAATATTGATTTGTAGAAACACCTTCCAGGTACTATTTAGGAGAAAACATAGACGCTTACGTGTCTCTCTGTGAAGAGTGCTGGCCATCGTACAACCATGTACTGTACAGCAGGCTCCTGGTTTACTATCTCACGTCTGCATAGTCAGAATGTTTGGTCTATCATTTGTGAGATGAGAGTGCCATTTAGTCGTATTTTCTTCATTTCCTCCACAAGAACCAATGAAACAAGCCATTTTCAAGGCTTGTTTCGTTATGTCCTTGAGGCAAATTAGGCAGATAATTTGCTTCACCTCATTTTGGGCATTTTAGATTCTTGCTTGACGATTCTCCCTCTGGGTTGCCTTTACTTCTTTTACCCCCTTTGATGGCTACATCCTCACATCCGGCTTGCGAATCAGTGCTTGTGCAACACCACTGATGTCATCATTTTCAGGATAAGCTTTGAAACTGTACATTGTCTCAGCAAGCTTCTCAAGTATGTCATATTCCATATCTCTTGGTGGAGTCATACGTGTTCCATCTTTCAGAAAGGCAAGATCTCTTTGTCTAAGTCTGTATGCAACATCAACTGAGAAATTGGGTATCTCAAAGATACCTTATCAATGGTGATGTTCCAGAAGTCAGTGTCTGCTGTGCTGCAGTCACTGTCTGGTGTTATGCAGGGTGATGACAGGGCTGTTAATTGGAGAGTCACGAGAGGGATGACTTTCAGCTTAGCTCTTTCAGACAAATCTGTTATTTCAGTCAAATTGCAGAGGGCATGATTGAAGTCTTGATCTTCATACTGCAGTTTAAAGTCATACTGCAGTGACAGTTTCTCCTTCAGTTGCAATTCAGTAGTTCTTCAATGGAATCTGGTCTCTCATTTAAAGTTAACTTCGTGATATCATCTTCAGTGACAGCAACTCTCTTTGGTCCATTGTAGCAATGTCTATGATTACCACAATGCCACGTCTGTGGCTTTTCCTGTGTTCTTCCGGAATGACGGAGAGGATGGAGTTGCTTCCCAAAATAAATATATTTTAATAAAGAACAAAGCGCATTTAAAGGACAATGCTAGGCAATAGTACATGAAGTCAATGTATTCCACTGGGTTGCAGAGTGTAGAGAGGGGTCCAACAGAGGAGTCCTGGTGGAGTGTCTCCGGCGTCCCCAGTTATTAAATAGCATTTCGTTAATTGCACTCATTCGCTACAGCTGCATTACATTCCAGCCATTTTTTGCCGCTCCGCTCCCCCTATCATTGCCCGATATCACTAACCACACCCCTCATGGCTCACATCCATATTGATAACATCCTGAGAAAAAGAGAGAAATCCAACTTTTCAGTGTTTATATCACTCAGCATAATATGTGATATGTAAGTGTTACAAGCTGTTTGCCTCTCACTCTGTAAAGTGACAGGGGGAAAAGATCATTCAGGCCAGACAACTGGGTGATCAAGAGGGTGTCCAAATGACTGCTACAGAGCTCACATGCTCTAAGATGCTCATTATACCATAAGGTCATATGTCTGCAGACAAATATTAGGTCTGTATTGATCACCACAATCAAGCTCCAACCGAAATGCACTGTACTTAATGCCATCTATGCATACAGAAGACGCTACAAGGACTGTGTTCTGCTGTGCATTTTTGTGATAGAGACAGTTCTGCACATTTTCAGGAAATTAAGCAACCATCACAGACTTTACTTTATTTATTTCAACAGATGGCTTGAAAAAGGAGGTGGTAGCTAAATTGAATTTTCTGGTGTCTGGCAGCTAAATAAGGGCTATGTTCTTGAAATTGTGAGCGTGACGCACAACTTCAAAACACATTGTCCACACATCAGATAATGGACCAAAAGTTTTAATTCATTGAGGGTAGTGCTCAATGTAGTGGTGCTTTGGCCGTAGTTTTTTGTTCATTAAAACCTCCCAAGTTTCACCCCCCTCAGGAATGTGATGACCAGTCAGTAATAGCAGAAGTTCCTGTGGAGGAAGAGTTATTTGTGATGAGCTGGGGTTGGTTTGTTCTGTCTGAAAATGTATATGGAAACTTCTTAATGGCCAGATTCAGTGTTTCAAGTGGCCTTGTGCCTTCAAGCACACTTCAGCTGGAACAACGCCCTCCAGAAGATCATGAAAAAGGTCTGGCGGGAAACCATCAACAACATGAAAATGTTCCAAGTTGTCACTACGTGGGCAGCTTGTTTTCACACCATATTGTTGAGCCATGATAGAATCGTGCAATACATCTTGCACGTCTGTCGTTATTTTCTTTTGTTCTTGGTTGGAATGAGCCTGTCTGTAATTCCACGTGTCTCCTCTTGCTTGGCCATACAGAATCGATACATCTGACTAATTGTGAAGCTTTCAAAGCACCCTCTCAAATAATGGGCATCTAAATTGTCTGCTGCAACAAATAACACAGTGCCTTTTATGCTGGCTGAATTTGACCATAGCCATAGTCTTTGATGTTCTTGGCCTTGTAAAGCAAAGCAAGCTGAATGGAATGAAGAGAGGCGTGATATTTAGGGTGCAGATTGCCAAGTACCCAGTAGATGGCACATAGCTTATGTTTCTTTCTGGAGGTTCCCAAGGGGTTAGCCACCTCAAAATCATCGATGTACAAGCAAAGAGCAATCCTGAACTCTTCCTCTGTCAAGAGAGAATTGTCTGTAAAGTGGGAACCATCCCTGTGAGATTTGTATCCCTGTGACAAATTTGTCTCATGTGACATGGCCTTCTGCAAAATGTCTCCATTGCTTAGCAATGAAGAGAAGAGCGATATTTAGGGTGCCGATTGCCAAGTACTCAGTATTTGTTTATATACGCCTGGCACTGAACAAGACAGCAAAACGGTAGAAGGGTAGAATATATACTCACCAAATCAGCGTGTCAAGCACAAGAATCGCGGGAATACCGAGAAAAAAGACTACTGTGTCCACCTTCACCTGGGCTTGTTCCAGCATGTTCCAGAAAATGTTGGCACCAAGTCGATGAGCGCTGATCTGCGCATGTCTTAATGTTTTTGAAACGTTAACTTACTGTTTCTAAAATACTCCAACTCAATAAAATTGAGTCGGTCAACTTTTTCGATCCCAAGTAACTGATTTAAAATGAGTGTTAACAACAAGTTCATAAAAACTGAGTCAGGTGCACTAAGTATTTGTAATTCATTTGTATGTTAGTCTTGGCAGTGTAATTGTTATGGTTCGCTACTGCAGTATACAATAACGCCAATCAGTCTAGCATAGCCCTAAAGCCATCATTACAATGTGTTGTCATAATTGCTATCAAAGTGCACAAACTATAACAAATACGGTACGTTGAAATACCTCTAAATAAGCATTCTATCAATGGTGGATTACGGTTTGATGTACTGAAAGATGCTGATTAGACAGCATGATTATTACACCGGTGTGCCTTAGGCTGGTCACAGTAAAAGGCCACTCTAAAATGTGCAGTTTTATCACACACTCAAATATTATTTCATATTTTGTAAATTTTTATACTGACTTATACTGAATATTTTTAATTCGTGCTTGTCTTTTTTACTGTACATATTGTAAATATTCGGATGCTGATCCCTCCAATTTGTGTTATCAGTCTGAAGTATTCTTTTGCACATACCACTGGGCATCGTCACTTCTCATTTCACTGCATATTCTGTATGTGTATGTGACAAATAAACTTCGTGAATCTTTTTTTTGTGAGACTGTTAACTGGGGTACACAGGAACTTAGTTAACAGAAATTATATTGCGGTAGATGGGGATAACACTACAAATCGGGATCCTCTCTCAGCCTTGAGTAGGGTTTAATTAGGTTTGCTTAGGGTTAATTAGGTCTCATTCTTTTTCAGCATAGAATTGTTGAATCTAATTTCACCTTTACAGGTGGGAGGGACAAAAGAGGCGGACCTATTCTTACATTTCCTGCCAGGACCAATCATGATCGAGTGAAACAGGAAGACCTGAGCAGATTGGTTACTTACCTGTCAACTATACCCAGGTACCTATTGCTCTCCCTACCCTAAGCTCTCTACCTCCATCAATGTACTTTTTACTCTATTATGCCAAATAAACGAATCAAAATCTGGTGTCTTCCACCCTAGTGAGGAGGTGCGTGCACGAGGCTTCACGGTGGTGGTGGACATGCGGGGCTCCAAGTGGGAGAGTGTGAAGCCTCTTCTCCGCACACTCCAGGAGTCCTTTTCCACCCACATCCACTCCGCCCTCCTCATCAAACCGGACAACTTCTGGCAGAAACACAAGACCAACCTGGGCAGCGCAAAGCTCAGTTTCGAGGTGTGTGTGTGTGTGTGTGGTTGAGTGTCTGTGTGTTTGTGTGTGTGTGTGTGTGGGTGATATCAGTTGTATCTGTGTATGTATTCAGACCAGCCTGGTGTCGGTGGAGGGTTTGTCTCGGCTGATTGACCCCTCCCAGTTGACCTCTGACCTGGGTGGGTGTCTGGAATATGACCATGTGGAGTGGACGGAGCTCCGGCTGGGTCTAGAGGAGTTCTCCGGGGCGGCCAGTCAGCTTCTGTCCCAGCTAGAGCAGCTGGACACTGGGCTGGCCTGCGTCCCTGAGCCTGAGGATGTAGAGGAGGCCCGCAGGTACAGCCAGCAGCATGGGTACACCTATATACATAGTGTACACTTTATATAGAACTATACAGTGCATCCGGAAAGTATTCACAGTGCTTCACTTTTTCCACATCTAGTTATGTTACAGCCTTATTCCAAAATAGATTAGATTAAATTGTCTCAAGGCACAAATTTGGGCAAGGGTACAGAAAAATGTCTGCTGCTTTGAAGATACCAATGAGCACAGTGGCCTCCATCATCCGTAAATAGAAGAAGTTCGGAACCACCAGGACTCTTCCTAGAGCTGGCCGGTCGTCTAAACTGAGCGGTCGGGGGAGAAGGGCTTTAGTCAAGGAGGTGACCAACAACCCGATGGTCACTCTGTCAGAGCTCCAGCGTTCCTCTGTGGAGAGAGGAGACCCTTCCAGAAGGACAACCATCTCTGCAGCAATCCACCAATCAGGCCTGTATCATAGAGTGGCCAGACGGAAGCCACTCCTTAATAAAAGGCACATGGCAGCCTGCCTGGAGTTTGCCAAAATGCACCTGAAGGACTCTCAGACCATGAGAAACAAAATTCTCTGGTCTGATGAGACCAACATTGAACTCTTTGGCATGAATGCCAGGCGTCATGTTTGGAGGAAACCTGGCACCGCTCATCACCAGGCCAATAACATCCCCACAGCATGATGCTGTGGGGATGTTTTTCAGCGGCAGGAACTGGGAGACTAGTTAGGATAGTGGGAAAGATGAATGCAGCAATGTACATGAGCGGGAGGGCGCTGGGTGATGGAGAGTTCATTGGAGCAGCAGCTTGCTTTAAGCAGACCTGGGGGCAAGCTGTGCTCAACCCTCCAATGGCCCTGGTAGTCCAGTTGATGTGAGGGTTATGACAATGAATCCTGGATGAAAACCTGCTCCAGAGCACTCTTGACCTCAGACTGGGGTGACGGTTAATCTTTCAGCAGGACAATTACCCTCAGCACACAGCCAAGATATCAAAGGAGTGGCTTCAGGACAACTCTGTGAATGTCCTTGAGTGGCCCAGCCAGAGCCCAGACTTGAATCCGATTGAACATCTCTGGAGAGATCTGAAAATGGCTGTGCACCGACGCTTCCCATCCAACCTGATGGAGCTTGAGAGGTGCTGCAAAGAGGAATGGGCGAAACTGCCCAAAGATAGGTGTGCCAAGCTTGTGGCATCATATTCAAAAAGACTTGAGGCTGTAAATGCTGCCAAAGGCCAAAGTATTGAACAAAGGCTGTGAATACTGTGAATGTATATGTGATTTCTTAGTTTTTTATTTTTAATAAATTTGCACACAACTTTTTTCATGTTGTCATTATGGGGTATTGTGTGTAGAATTTTGAGGAAAAAAATGTATTTCATCCATTTTGGAATAAGGCTGTAACATAACAAAATGTGGAAAAAGTGAATACTTTCCAGAAGCACTGTAAGTATGTAGCAAATGCATCACTAGAGGGAGCCTTAATCAGACATAAACATAAGACATAAACAACAACGTAAATGAATAAATAGGACAAGACTGGATATATAGAACATTTCCAGGGTCCACTGCTAACATCTACAGAAACATCTTAACATTTTGACCACCTTTTTTACACAAAGTCAAAGGTAGTTTTTATATGAGACAATAACTTTGTTTTGAGGCATGAGTTGCATGTTTTGGATGACCTCGTGCAGTTGAGCTATGGTGTTTGTATGCTGTGTCCCATGTAAGATAGTTTGACAAATGCACAGCGCTTTCTTGATGATTCAATTCAATTGAATCAGAAATGAGCCAAAGCAATTGAGAGGAACTGTAAGTATAACTCCTGTCGTCTTATGTTATCATTCTATACAATCATAATGACTAACTATTGAGCTGTGCTTGAATTGGAGTCTATCATTTTCTCTTCATGTTGACCTACTTATTTGCATCAGGTCTGTGCATGTGATAATAATTTCCATGTAGCACTGCATTTCAAGAACACCTTTCATCCACTCCATTTCATGTATGCACACACACACACACACACACACACACATAGCCTCAATGCATCCATTCATTTTCCTTACCTACTTATTCCAGGTGAAGGGTTGCTAGGCCACCTCTCCCCACTGTGACCAGGAGGCAGCGGATGCAGACACCCTGACTGGGACCACAGGG
>OMOU01089318.1:0-21505 GCA_900312585.1 Malacocephalus occidentalis
TTATCTGGCGTGGCAGATAGTCTTGCCCTTGCTGGCCCCATTGTGCACACGCACACACGCACGAGGGCGCACACACACATCCACCCACCCACCCACATCCTCGCACCTACTCTCGCTCCCTCACACACACACACACCTGTCATGGGTAATGTAGAAGGGTGTGTAAGGGGCACTGAGCAGTTGTCATTGCTGTCATCAGGCAGGCAATGAACTGCAGAGAGGAGAAAGTGATGGAGCAGGGGTGGGGTGGTTGGAAGTAGAGAGAGAGAGAGAGAGAGAAAGAGAGAGAGAGAGGTCAAGTCCAAGAATAATGTGTATGTTCACCAAAAAAGTTTCGAAGTACACTTCAGGCTTGTTATCAAATACTCTACAGGCTGAACGTTCTTCCTCTCTGTATCACACTTCCAGGGTCAAGGAAATATTATGTACATATACTGTATATACGGTATACTGCATATACATGAATATACATTAACTGGCAGTAGTGTTACAATGATCAACAGTCCCTGGCAGACACAGAGGTCAAATGCTGAATCTTTGCTGTTGACCTTATTCTGATCTGTCCCACAAAGAAGGGTCCACCACAGAGCCTCGAGATCCTTGTAAAGTTCAGTCTGGCATGGTTTTGTCACATGACTGTAACAAAAGGAGGTAATAGATACATTTAACACACAAGTAAACATACATATTTTGGTTTGATTATCACTTCCAGTGAACATTTTGGCACGTCTGTGAATGGAACAAAACAGTCGACCAGAAGGGCTTTTGTACAACATCAAAAGAAAAAATCCAATTGACATTCTGATTAGAAGCTGCCTGAAAATGCTAGATTAAATCAATTTGTGTTATTCAGTAGTGAAGTGTGGAGTCCATCAGCCAACTAAGACTTATCCAAATGGCAAAAACCCAAAGGAAACAAGTCAAGTCAATATTATCTGTATAGCCCTTAATCACACTTACAGTCTCAAAGGGCTTTGCAGGCCATATTATGGGCTAAGTGATCATGATGACACCCCCCTAGCCTAAGCCCCCTAAAGGCAAGAAACGACTCTCTTATTTAACAAGGAAGAAATCTCGAGAAGGAACACAGAGTGGGGGATCCCTCCTTCCAGGGACAGTTAGTGCAGTTAGTGCAATGGGTGTCAAACGGACATAAGAAAAAAAGGGGTAACAAAGCATAACTAATAGTAATAGTAATTGTGGGATGGTGCTGGCTGGAAAGCAAGCTGGTAGCCGTCAGGTGGGGTGGCCAGGAATCCAGTCATGATCACACCAGCACCCTAAGAATGGGAGACATGATGGTTAGAAGGAGCACAGGGAAACAAAGGCAACCTCTACCCTAATACCTATTGGCAGCCAGGGTATGTAAGAAGCAGCACCTTACAATCTGATCTGGCGTTTATTGGGAGCCATTGGAGGGAAGTGAGAATCAGAGTAATGTGGTTGAACTTCCTAGTTTTCATTAGAAGTCTAGCAGCAGCGCAATCTTCGCAATAGTCCTGCGATGGAAGAATGCGATTCTGGTAATATTTCACGTGCTGATTAAAAGAAAGCATAGGGTCCAAGAGGATTCTTGACAGAAGGGCTTTGGGAAACAGTAAATCCCTCAAGGTACAGTGAGACATTTTCAAGTTGTGGGCCAATGATTATCATCTCAGTTTCCCCGTATTTAGCTGCAGATAGTTTTGGGACATCTATTATTTTATTGCAGTCAGGCAGGGTTTGATGGGCCGGTAGCTGCTAAGAGCTCCGGGGTCTAGGACAGGCTTCTTGAGTAGAGGTTTTACTACAGCACACAAGTTCATGATATTGAGCATGGCCGTTCCAACCATTGGGAAGAGTTATTTGAAAAGCTTGGTAGAGACGGGGTCCAGCATACAGGTAGTCGGTTTAGAAGCCTGTGTTAGCTTGTCAAGCTCAGCCAGTGAGATTATGCTGAACTGCTGTAATGTGCTTTCATCGATATGTGGCCCGTCGAATGATCAGGATTACCGGTAGACGAGGCATTGATTACTTTTCTAATCTTATGCCCGAAGAACTCAAGGAAGTTGCTCGCAGTGAGGGAGGAGTTCATTTTGTGAGGTTGTTATTGTGTCAGCTCTTTCACAGTGTCAACGTTTCTGAAGTAGGTGTTTCTGGAGTTAGTGAATGCAGTTTTGTAGCTAAACAGGCTGTCGTGCCATGTGAAAATAGAAGACTTCAAGTTAAGTTGAGCGCCATTTGCGTTCAAGTTTTCTGCATTCTTGTTTAAGTGTGCAGGTGTCTCCGTTGAACCAAGGCGCTGGTCTTTTCCCTTTTTAACTACAAGAGGAGCAGCAGAATCGATTGCTGCAGATAAGATGGTATTAAAGCCATGGGTGAGGCTATCAGCAGAACCCCTGAAGTCAGCAAGAAGAGCAAGAAACAGGGGTAATGTATCTGCCATGGCTGTGGTGGTTGCAGGGGTGATACGACTTGGCGGTCGTCCTTCGGGCAAGATACCACCACCTGGAACGTGAGCAGACAGTGATCAGAGAGAGCTGAAGTATAAGGAGAGACACATGAATCTGTAATTTCAACTCCACAGGTCAGGACAAGGTCCAACGTGGTTCCACCGGCATGAGTAGGCTGCTGGACATGTGAAACCAAATGTGTCTATAATACACAGACCGGCTTTAGCGAGAGAGTCAGATGGGTTATTCAGATGGATGTTAAAATCCCCCATAAGCAAAACATTGTCAGAGTAAGTTACAACATCAGTCGCAAATTCTGAGAACTCATCCATGAAAATTGAATAAGGGCCCAGAGGGCGGTAGACTATAGCCAAGAAAAAGGAATCTGCAATGCCATGATCTCTCTGCTTAATGGGAACTGAGGAGCTCAAACCAAAAATGTAGCTATTGTTTGGTCTCAGGACCAGCTTTGAGTTAGAAATTTGAGCCACTCCACCACTGTTCCTAGATTCACGATACAGTTGTGATTTCACATTGTGAGTTGGCTTCATTAAGGGGCAGGTAAACATTTGGTTTTAACCAGGTCTCACACAGGCCAAGGGAATCTATTCTGTACTCAACAATTAGATTGGACCAGGAGCGCTTTAATTGAAAGCAATCTAATATTCATGAATCTGACTTTGAATCAGACTTGATCTCCTCTGTCTTATTATAAAAGTCAGAGGGAGTTTAGTTACTGCTCAGCTCTGAGGAGGAAAAAAATGTGGAAATAACAATGAGAGTGGTGGTCGCCTTCGCATGTGGGCTTTACGCCTCAGGACAATGTGGGACACTAATGGCAGTCAGTAAACTATAAACCAGTTGGCAGTCGTAACAACTTAATTGTTTAATCAATCGCTGGAACAGGCAGGTAACCACTAACATGGGACAAATGACAGGTACTCACTGAACATAATGACGGGTAGGATCTGACAATGATTGGGTCAGGCATAAAGGATGGAGGGGGTCTGGAGGTGGGATTAAGGGGGAATGTCCTGGGAGAATGGGGACCTAGTTGGACGGCCTGGAGGGCAGAGGCCGAGCAGGGCCCTTGGGCGGACACCCTGAGAGATCTGGGGGCAGAGACACCGGAGGCGGGGTCATAGTCGCAGGCAGAGGCGTCGTAGGAGTCACCGGCGGGAATGACACAAGCCGGTCCATGTGTTGCATCCCCCCTAGCAGCCCTCTGCCCGGCAGCCACCAGCCGATCTTCAGACAGCGTCACCCGACTAAACCACTCTGAAAATGTCTCTGGGTCCATCTTGGTCAGACCCCTCTGTCACAGTCCGGTGGAGGGTTGGTTGGTACGTGTGTGGGGAAGACTTGTGCAGGCACATAACTTAACTTAAATGTTTAATCAATTGCTGAGACAGGCAGGCAGACAGACAGACAGACAGACAGGCAGGCAGACAGGCAGGCAGGCAGGCAGACAGACAGACAGACAGACAGACAGACAGACAGACAGGCAACATCCAACATGGTACAATTGATGGGTACTCATAACATAACGACGTGTAGGATTTAACAAGGAAGACAGGACTGGGGCAGGCTTAAATAGGGGACTGACGAGGGAAGTGACAACACCTGAAGCCAAAATGGCCGACAGACAAAACAATTAGTGAAACATGAAACAGTATGGATGGAGGTATATGCAGTATTGCATGTACACTGAGGTGTACAACGGGGTATATGCGGGGGGCAGTGCAAGTGTCTGGCAGGTCCGGAGTCGACGTGCAGGGAGCAGTGCAAGTGACTGGCGGGTCCGGGTCTGGAGTCGACGTGCGGGGAGCAGTGCAAAGTAACTGGCGGGTCCGGGTCTGGAGTCGACGTGCGAGGAGCAGTGGAAAAGTCTGATGGGTCCGGGTATTGAGACTTTTGCTCACAACAGTGAATCATTTATTAATAATGGCAAGGGGGAACTGCATGAGGAGAAACACCCTCTCTCTCTCCTTTTGCTCCCCCCAGGGGGGGTGGGGAAGTCAAGGTTCACGAAAGGGTTGACTGGTTTTGTCAATCTGGAATGAAGCCATCGCATGGTTTGTCACCTGTGGAAAACCCCTTTCCACAAGGTCTTTATACTGTGGCCTTCATTGGTGATTTAGCAAGCTGTATCATTTAGGTTACTCTTTACAGTAACAGTCCATTACTGACTATTACTGTGATGTGTGTTACTGTAACATTGTTGACAGTAACAGCCTATTACTATACTGTGTGTTGCTGTACCATAACAATAGTTCAGTCCAATATTATCTCATACTAACATTACAATAACAGTCTGTTACTGACTGTACTGTCAATTATGTTACAGAAACACACCCTGCATCCTTCTCTCAGCTGTCACTCAAAATGACCGAATTTGATTACAGAGTGAAGGCTGGGATGAACAGTCCTAATGAAGAGGGATGAGAAGCCATGGTCTTGATGAAGGTCGATAAACAATTGTTTCTCTGAGATCATTCAGTTATTATTTTCCTAGTCATGGTGTTAAAAGAATTATGAATCCAAAGTTGCTGTTTCATAAAGAGTAAATTAACTAACCAAATGTGCAGGATCTGGTTGAAAGTGTCTTCATTCATCTGGAAACAGTAATGGCTTCTGAATATTGGTACATTTTGTTAAAGATAAAAATCTATAGTAAATGTATTTGCCAGGCTAGCTCTTCCAGACGAGTCATCAGCTCTCTAATCCCGTGACAGTCGAAATTTGATCTCACGTGTGGCATATTGTATCATAGCACACTGCTAAATGTCTAAGCTTTTGCTAATCATTGTGAAGAATGTTGTACATATTGTAATACATTTGGTTCAAGCCTCCTTATGTTGAGAGGGGGTAATGAAAGCTATTTTAGGTAATAATAGAAAAATAGCACACTGGAGCAGATTGCACAAAGCCTAACATAAAGCCAGTGACTAATTGCAATTAGGAGAGATGTGATCTTCTTGCCTTAATACAATGAATAATATGTCACTATATACAGCGTCCTGGACATGCAAGCCAAGGACATTTCTACTTTCACCTCTATACATTTCTAATTACTTAATTCATTTCTAATTACATTCATAGAAGTGTGCACTGATGAGTAATGGCACACAATGATAGATAGATGTCCATCCATATGTGTCCTGGTACATCTACAGGGAAACAAAGAAACAAGAAAACTTTAAATATGTGTGTGTGTATGTGTGTGTGTATGCGCAAAACATCAGAAGAAAAACTGACTGGAAATATGGTGGAAAATCAGGATTTGGAATTAAATGGATAAAGGACAGCTATGAATTAAAATATGTACAATGAAACCAACTGTCGAACAAAACAAGAGATGAGTCTTAGCGTTACCAATTATTAAAGGGCTCCTATTTTACCACTGCGTGAGCGTGATTAGCCATTACAAGCCTATTCAATAGATAAGTGTACCAGTTGGTACAGTCCACTGGGTAGACTGGTAGACTCCTCCCCCGTCAAGAAAATCATTACATCATTGTGCAAAAAGGGTTGCACATTTTGAACAAAGCCTTAGAAGGACTTCATGACCATAAACGAGAACAATTGGTGGCTCGTTAAGCCACCAGGGCTTAATGAGGAAAAGCTGTGGCATATTTAGCCACCAGGGCTGCCAGAAGGAGAGAAGGTGCTGTGTGCACCAGGTGAAGATTTTGACAGTTGGATCGCACGGCGTGGGCTGAGGACTAGTAATGTAAATATAGCAGACTTTTGTATTAACTATTATTTTCCCTTCCTCCCCTCTCCTGATTGTAAATACTGGCCAATACCACCCAATAATTTTCAATTGCGTTTTGAGTGTGTTTGGTTTTTCAACTTGGTGGCGTGGAAACCCCACACCCTTGAGCCTGCTACAAATTAGATTAGATTCAACTTTATTGTCATTGCACAGAGTACACATACCAGTACAACGAAATGCAGTTAGCAGTAACCAGAAGTGCAAAGTAGTAGCAAAAGTGCAACAGTATAACAACAGTATGACAAGTATAACGACAGTATGACAGTGAACGGTAACAGTGACGGTAGCCGTATGAGCAGAATATACAGAGAATGTACACCATCTACAGGAATACACTGAATCTGCGGAGTGCATATAGATTTGTCTATATATACGGTGAACGCCATACATTGAGGAATGTACAGTATAGGCAGAATATACATTGGGGTATGTACAGTATGGGCAGAGGTATCCTCGGAAATGATACAAAGTCTACAGTATTGCGTGTACACTGAGGTGTACAGTGGGGTATATGCAGGGGGCAGTGCAAGTGTCTGACGGGTCCGGAGTCGACGTGCATGGAGCAGTGCAAGTGACTGGCGGGTCCGGGTCTGGAGTCGACGTGCGAGAAGCAGTGCAAATGTCTGACGGGTCCGGGTCTGGAGTCGACGTGCGAGGAGCAGTGCAAATGTCTGACGGGTCCGGGTCCAGGTCCAGAGTTGACGTGTGAGTGTCTGGCGGGTCTGGGTCCGGATTCGCCGTGCAGTGTGGGATCTTCAGAGAATATACAGAGAGGACAGTGGAGTATATACAGTACATGGGCAGTACAGGGTATTTACAGTTATGTACATTAATAAACAGTATACGGGGTAGTGCAAATATACAGTGTGCGAGTCTGACAGTGGTGGAGTCTGAAATGGTGGAGAAGGTGGGCACAAGGCACAGTTTGAACAACAGATGGCCGATCAGGATCTGGAGGCTGAACAAAGAGATCCTGTGACAGTATGGTTACACCCTGATAAACAGATCCCAGAGAATTCATGAGGGTATTATGAGAAGACGTCCCCCTGATCACAAATGCACAACCTGATTGTTGACCAAGAGATGGCTGAACCCCTGCTGAAGTTTCTAAGCTCCCTACATTTTGAAGCAAAAACATTAGCCAGCCAAGCCGACCTGCAGAGTGCAGATCAGCTGGAGGAACTGGTGGAAAATTCAAGAGGTGGTTTTTGAGGTCATGTGCAGCGGACGACCACCGAGGGTGGAGCCCACCACTTGCTCAATGGAGCAAAAAACATGGAGGGCGACGCTGGGGTCCCAGCCAGGGACAGATGAAATCTTCTCCCAAGACGACGACCCTTCCTGAACCCAGACAGAAGGAAATGCTCTGAGTGTGGTGAGCTTGGACACATTGCCTGGACGATTCCCGTATGCCTTCGGCCTCAGCCAATGAGGTAACCCCCAGGTGTTCTTGTAAGTTGCTGATGGCATGTTAGGCTGAGAGTGGCTCTTCACCCATCACTCCTGTGAGGGCCAATGAGAAAGACAGCATGGCTCTCTTGGACTAGGAGGATGGTTGCCCTGATCCTACCAGATTTTGCCAAAACCCCAATCCCGGTCGACACGGTGGCCATGAAATGTATCCACGGCGAGACCAGGAACTACCCTACTACCCTCCAACACCTAAAGACTACCACGGTGCAGTGAACAGGACCAGTGGGGATGGTTCCAAACCTGTCGGTGCTTATCAGGACAGGCTCCACCATGTTCTGTCACCTGTGTCAGGGGTCGGGGGAAACCCAAAGGTAGGAAGAAGGTGGAGAAGGATGAGGGCACTCAGAAGGAAGGATACCTGACCAGTGCTCTCCAGCAGTTGACCATGGTAGACAGGAAGCCCTTTGAGGGGTTAAGACAAGTCACACACCCTCATTTTGCCTGAAAAAATTGACAGTTCTTGTAAAGAGGATTGATGAATGTGAAGAGCTGTTGTTGGTTCCTTGAACCTTTGTGCAATCTGTCCTGCAGTTGGCAAACTCTCATATTCTTGCTTGCCACAGTGTGGGGAAGACCTTGGACAAATCAAGGCCCAGTTCTACTGACCTGGAGTGAAAAGAGCAGTGGAGGATTACTGCCACAGATGCCACAGATTATCTCTCTAGGTAAAGTGAATTATAGAGGTCGCCAACCAGGACGGAGGCATCCAAATCTATCATGGGAACCTATAAAAAAAAAAAAAAGGAATGCATGTGTGCTGTTCGTTATTCCCCTGAAAAAGACTGCTGAGACAACAGAGGTGCCTCTGGGGGGGAACAGCTGAGCCAGACACAGGAGCTGACGGAGCTGGTTTGCCAGAGCTAGGATGTGTTCTCCAGTGAGCTGGGACACACCAATCTGGTACAACACCACATCATCACTGAGCCTGGAAAAAGGGTGAAGTTGAGCTCCTACCATATACCAGAAACAAGCAGATACGCTGTCAGGTCAGAGGTAAAAACAATGTTGGAAGCAGGTATAATCGAGGAGTCAAATAGTGAATGGTGCAGCCCCATATTGTTAGTCCTGAAACCAGACAGCACCATACGCTTCTGTAATGACTTCTGAAAATGAAATGAGTTCTCCAAGTTTGATGCCTACCCCATACCCCAAATTGATGAGCTGTTAGAATGGCTCAACCTACTCAACCTGAAAAAAGGCTATTGGCAGGTGCCCTTTGCTCCCGAGGTGTGGGAGGAAACGGCTTTCACCACTCCCGATGGGCTGTTCCATTACAGGATGCTGCCCTTCAGATTGCACGGAGCCCTGCCCACCTTCCCGAGATTCATGGACCAGGTACTTTGTCCCCATTGTCAGTATGCGGCATATCTGGATGATATTGTCATCCACTGAAGCAAGCGCGAGACTGATCTTACCTGCGAGATTGCAGTATTGCAGGCCTTATAGGGGGGGCGGGACCAACCACTAACCTAAGGAAATGCAGGCTCAATCTGCAGGAGGTTGAGTACCTTGGGTATACCATCTGGAGAGGATGTGTCAAACTCCAGGTGAAGAAGAAGAAGGCGATATCAGACTGACCCCATCCTCTCACTAAGAAGCAGGTATGCACGTTTGTGGGGTTGCCAAGCTATTACCGGAGGTTTATTCCCCACTTTACCTCTCTAGCCATCCCTGTGACGGCACTAACCAGAAGCCATCTGACCAACAAGGTGATGTGGACCAAGGAGAGAAATCCTTCCAAAACCAAAAGGAAGTTCTTTGTTCTGGTGACCCCCAACTTAAACGTACAAAATAATAACAAAAGCACTGGTGGTGCAGACTGATGCATCAGAAATAGAGTTGGGGGTCATCATGTTGCCACGGGAACAAAGATATAGCACAGTGGCGAAGGAATATCTTGCGGTTAAGTGGGCACTGGGGACACTGAGGTATTTCCTGTTGGGACGGCACGTCACCCTTGTCACCGATCATGCACCTTGTGTGCATGCACCTCATGAACAAGGACAGCAACGCCCGGGTCACATGCTGTTTCTTGTCCTTGCATCCCTGTTTTCTCTGTCATCCACAGGTCAGGGGCAGCCCGTGGGAAACCCGACGCATTCTCCAGTAGGGATGTTGTACAAAGTTACAGTTGCGCTATTGACATATCTCCCCTCTCCTCTCCCTCTACCTCAGGCTTTCAGGCACCCCTCCACCAACCCTTCCAAAATCAAGTGTCACTTGTCATTTTTTCATTTTATTTATTTTATTTTTTGCGGCCGCCCCGTGTCGCCCCCGGGAAGATGGCCCTGGGTAGCTGCTCATGTGGCCCATGTCTACATCAGTCCCAGGTCACAGTGACCATCTTAGTCATATGACATTTTGAAATTGCTTGTAATGGCTAATCACACTCACACCTGCTAGTGAAACAAGGGCCCTTTAAAGTAGATAAAAACGAATATTAATTAGCAGCAGACCCACAAGCACATGATAGCTGCTGTGGCCCAAAGGAACATGCCTTTGTGGCTTCCAGCCTGATTTACTAGCCCACGAATGGACACCGCACATACCATATCACATTGTCACACACAAACAGGAAAGAGTCAGACAATACAGACTTACCTAGCAACAGTCCCCATAAACTATGTTTCTATTCCCTCCAAAAATAATGCACACAAATCCGACACACTGTTTCATTTCCTCTAAGCACAGTGTTCTCAACGCCTCAAATATCATCACATTGTGGGTCATTGTTGGCAGTGGCAACAATTGTGTCTGATTGTGATTGTGGATGCGTTATATTCAATGTCAACAGCAACAGGTGTCGCATTTTTGTTGAAACAAATTCTCTGACAAAGTTCTGTGCTCCGCATTTTCCCAGTTGACTAATGTGGACCACCGACCCGACAGCAAAGGAAGGCTGAACGCCAAGACCAGTAGTGTAGTGTGCACTGCTCCCCCATGCTGCATTGTGTAGTGCTGTCTTTAATGTGGAAATGTTCAGAAGGGTCTCAAAAATAGACCATCTTTGGAGAATGAGTTTCTGCATTTCATTGTTATTGAACGCATATAGTCTTTGTTCGTGTCTGTGCTGCTATAAGACTACCATCTCAAACACTGACCAGCAGATGGTGCACTTCATGTTTAGTAAGTGTTTCTCAACATGGGAGAGAGTAACAAAGCAGGGATACATGTCAAGAGTGATACATGTCTGCTTATCATATAGCACGATAGACAGCATAGGAGTGAATAATATAATCAGTGATAATAAGTGAAAAAGTGTAACACAAGAACAAAACACATAATATTATCTTGACATGCAAATGTGCAACTGCCTATTGTCTGCCAAAAGACATTGAATTCCTGGCATTGTAATTTTGTTAAGTGTTGATTGAATAGGATAGAAATGACAATACCCCATGCCTAACTAGCCTATCACTCCTTTGAACAATACTGTCACAAACTAATTGGAATTTCGTATTCATGCAACTCACTACTCTGTCACATCCTTAAATACAATTGTCATCACATACTGCTAAATGAATCACGATTTACTTTTCCAAAAAATATCCTTTCTGGCTTACTTCTGCGATTACAATGGACTCTTAAACAACCTTATTTAAATAAGCATTGTTGTGGTTTTAATTAAATGTAGAGGTAAGAAAAAAACTGAAAACGTAAACCTGCATTCCCATTAGCAACATCTAGTGGTTTCACTTATAGCTACAATTCTGATTATAATTTTCCCATGGGGGGGAGATATTCAATTAAAAGTTAATTCAGTCAGTCAGATTAAACAGTGATCATTCACTGAAAAAAATATATGCTAAGTCATAATGAATGAGTTACTTATCTATTGATTATGCATGTATATTACTCCCTGTCCTATATAGTTGTATAGTTTATTTCAACTTTGTTTGTTTATTGCTATTTTATGTAGTTAATTTATTGAAGTATAGTGTTTAAATGTTGCATATTATTCAATATGTAAATTGCCTCTGTGCATTCTAGCATTTTTTAACCAATATTTTGACTCAAGCACACCTCACACTGCACACATCAAATGTGGGATCATAGAGGTCAGGTGTGGTCAGGTAAGACTTTAAAAGTGCAGATTCAATATATTCTCAGGGTAGTGTCTGCAATGTTCATGCTTGATCAGTCTGCACAACTGGTTATGCAAACACTGAATCATACGCATATAGACTACTACAAGCTAGTACACTCACATACACGTGGGCAGCTTTTCATCCAACACAGTCGTCTGAAGGGAGACCAAGCTACATATGCATGAGTGTGCACTGTCATACTCTTCCACAAGTGCAACACAAAACACAGGAGGACAGTATCATGTTTTGAAATATTGTCGTTGCCATTATCCACACAGTAATATACTACGGACCAACTATTGACAATTGTTCCTTTTAATAATGAAAAACGCATAATTTTCTCACTGAACAAGGAACTTTCAAGCATTCTTCAGTTTGCATGTTTATGATCTCGGTATTAAAGTCACGGAAGACCAGCTCACCCAATCTTTTATTTATTCATTCAGGTGGGTACATGTCTCATAAATACATATAGTTTGTAGGCTTTCTTTCCTTCTAACTTTTTATTTAATGTCCGGTATATTTTGGAAATGTAGAGTTTGTAGTTTAACAGTGATTTTGCTTGCTGAAATGGGATGGGTTGGCACTAGCCTGCAGATACGGTTAAAGTTAAATTTGCTGTAGTATATATTTCCATTGTTTTATTAGTTTTTCTTCCAACTGCTGTTGGTCGACATGAGAGCCAGGTTCCAAACAGCTGATTAGCAGCCGTCAGTAGTGATGTGTGCGTACCCAGGCTGCTTTGGGCAACCTGCTCAGTTTCACGTTGTAATCGTCACATGTAAATAGAGAAGGATAACATTATTATGTATCAGTAATAACTGGTGTGCTGTCTGCTTGGGTGGTTTTTAGTGAACACACATATTGCCATTGTCTATAGAGTCATGCATTGCTTTGAGGTGATTTAATCCATTGTTTTCTTGTGATCTGTGAGTGAAATGGCTGTACTTGGCTGTACTATATTGAACTACTGTATATAGGCATAGGCATATGTGCTCAGCTGGACTGCGTATACAGCCTTTGACCAATAGGTGTGTGATTATGGTCTGGTGAATTTAGCATGCCTGCTTGACTGGAAGCTCAAATTAATTAAGGTGGGGTTTAATGACTGGGGTAGGTGGCGTGGGGTGGGCGTGGTGTCTGTGTGTGTGTGTGTGTGTGTGAGTGTGGGAGGCGGGGGCCTATGAGCTTCAGTGCCCAGGGGCCCCTGGGGGTACTAATCCAGCCTTGTTCCTCGTGCTAAACAATGTACTGGTGTTGCGGTAGGTGCATGCTGGCAGTTCTCCTGTGGGTGCAGAGCTGCTGGAAGGACCAAGAGCACCAAAGTAAAAATTGGAGATGATTTAAAGATTATGTGATGTGCAAAACACTGAGGTGAATAAATAATAAAATGGAATGGAACAATGTGCAAATGAGGCAGTTTTGAGCAGAAGTACATCATTAACTCACCCAAACTCGTGTCTCCTTATGTCAGACAGCGAGAGCGAGGAGTCGCGACAGATGGGGATTGCTTCTAACCGAGGAAAACTATAGAGGGGCGAACTGAAATGGAGGGAAGAGAGTGATGGAGGGTGGGCCAGAGATAATTAAGGAGTATGAGAGAGATGAAGTAGAGCAAATAGAGTTACAGTAGAGCGAGAGAGAGGAAACAACAGCATATAGAACGAGCAACAACTCATTCCTCTAAATGGAGAGAGGACTTCCTTCACACCTCTGTCGTGAAATTGTCTCATTTGTTTAAATTCTTTCCCATCATAATCTTGCAATGAATTCAATGTTTTTTCTACATTTTAACTTTGTACTAATGCATTCCAATTTCAGACATTTCAATTGTGTCAATACACCGCCATATGGATGAGTCTGTTGTTTGCATCTATGTAGATAAATGTAACTTGACTTCAGGGTTTTTGGGGTATTTAATATACTGAGATATTAATATATATATCTCAGTATATCCTTGCACAAACACATAATATAATTACATATATAATTCATATTTATCTCCATGCAGTTCCTCTCTATTTGACCAACTCTTGAACCTGCACCAGGACCATTTCCCTTGATACAGGATGACTGTCATCATCACACTTAGTTGCTATGGTTGTAAGGGTTGATCCATCCATGCAAATCCATGCAAGAGATTACAGATCCCTGTTGTGATCCTAAACACATTTGTCTTCAGCTGATAGGAAAATTGATCTCTGAATTGCAGGAAAAAATAATGGAAAAGCATGTTGGACAAAATGAAGGGCATGGACATGAAATCCTATCCTATAAAAAATCTATAAATCGGTGCTATAAAACTGATCAATAGTTGACAACTGGTCTGTACAATGTGTACAATGTGTATGTGGGCTGGTGGACTGGTTGTAAATTCTATATAGAATACTGAATGAATAAAAAAGGTTACACACCATCTCAGACATATATTCAATAGACAATATTCTTTCAGACTGACTGGCAAAATCTATTCAAATTGTGCTTTTATACAACATTATTACATAATACAAAATAAATCTTAAAAGTGAACCATCCCCTCCATTGGTCCGTGCTCACAATAATTCATTTGGACACTGATTTAATTGATTTAATATAGGTGCGTGAATAGCAGCCAATATTTCGTTTGTACATACATTTAAAAAAAGTGATCTCACTCATTTCTTAACTGTGGTGATGTATCATTCTGACGCTTATGGTGGGGACACAACCTGGGAGTTTAAAAAAGGTTGTACTTCTGGAAACAAATGAGCATCTTATGATGGACTTCTGCTGACCATGAAATCCTCTCCCGCAATAAGTTCTTCATGCAGGCCATAGTATGCAGCCATAATATAGTTAGGCGAGTTTGTGGTTGCTTTATAAAAATATATTTCTATTCCGAAAATTAGATCAATGTTTGATTCTTGATTATTAACCCTAACCCAAAATTTGAAATAAGTGCCTTTTGTGAAAGTGTATTTTTTTTTGTGGAGGGAAAACGGGACTATTAAGCTAAAGTGAGTATTGGAAGGATTCAGCAAATAAAAATAGCTGTTGACAAAAGCTCAAATAATAGCTCCTCCTGCATCAAATACCTCCCTCAGTAATCTAACAGTAGCCTGGGAACGTCCAACCAATGAGATGAGTTCTAAATTGTGGAACGTTTCAGGTTTAGTGGCGCGTTGAATTGTCAATGTTCTGGGGGCGGCCCGGGTGGTCCGGAGTCTCAAGCCCTATTTTAAAAGTCCCATCCAGTCCAGTTTTACAGCACATTGTTGGTAAAATGGAGCACAAAAACCCTCCCAGCCCCCACCCTTCACCCCCTACTCTCTCTCTCTCTCTCTCTCTCTCTCTCTCTCTCTTTCTCTGTGTGTGTGTGTGTGTCACTCCTCCTGTGTACGTCAGAAGCGCTTATCTGGTTCACAGCAAGACACAAACACAGAGAAAGGTAATCACTTGGAGGGGCTGGTAGTAGAGACGGGGGGACAGGATAGCGACACAGTGCTACATAAACTCTGCAGACAGAACGCTTCTTTCTTTCTCAAATGTCTTATCCATTGCTTCAATCAAAAAGACAAAAAATGATTAAATACTAAAAGATAGGATTAGGACAATAATATTCTTTTGGGCCAGGTATTCATATTCAGGTCAGGTATTTATATACAGGTCAGGTATTTTTGTTCAGGCTCGCTATTTATATACGGGCAGATATATAAATATGTTTTTTAAATAGGGGAGACAATTTTAAATTGGGGACAAATATTTATATACAGGACAGGTATTTATATATGAAACAAGTATTAACAAAGGGGACATATCTTTAAATACAGGACTGGTGTTAATATACGGGACAGGTATTTATACAGAGGAGAGGTATTTATACAGGAGACAGGTATATTATACGGGACAGATATTCATATAGACATGTATTAATACAATATATGGGACAGGTGTATATACAGGACTGTTTTTAATATATGGGACAGGTGTTTATACAAGGATCAGGTAAATGGGACAGGTACATGTATATACATATATGTATATACAGGACTGTTTTTAATATATGGGACAGGTTAAGACATTAAGCAGATGGTATGCTAGAGATAGGAAGCATCGCGAGTCAAAAAGGTGTGGAGAAATGAAAGTGGCAAGCTAAATACATGTGTAACTCATGACATTAAGGGAGGGGGTCTATTCCATTTAGGTGTGCCTGTAACCAATTCGCATTCCCAATACACACATTTTTATTGGCAAACAACACACACAAATTGCCATGGCCAATGAGCCGTAGTATTGTTCCATATTGGTTGGCAGTAGACAAAAAAACGTGATAATTATGAACACATTTTCAATGATGGTGCACTGGTACACATTAATTGAACAGATCCAATAATAATGTTATGAGTCCCACCTGTGTTTACCCTGCGTGGAATGACACCTCAGTGCTATCGCTGGAATGTGGGAGAGCACACAGTGTACAGAGATGGCTGAGGGGTAACAGGACGAAATAACATGAAGTGGAGGAATGCAGAGTGTGTGGAGACAAACTCCACAAACAAGAGAGAGAGCGAGAGCGAGAGCGAGTGACACAGACAGAGAGAGAGAGAGAGAGATTTTTGAAACCTTTTATTTTAGACTTCAACTATGGTCTGTTGAAACCAAAATGTATCTTTTTGTTAAGACAAAATATTATACAAGTTAAAACAACCCAAAAAAAGAATCAAACAAAGGTCTCTTCAGACCATCTCCAAAAACAAGTTCACCATCCATTACCTCACACATGCTGCTGCTGAAGATTTCCATGTCTTTCATTAATTTAGAAAACGTATGTTCTATCAAAATCCTTGACTTCAAGGACCTGATAAAAACCACATCTAAGATAGCATCATGATTGCTTTCAATGAAAGCAACATGAGTTGCCATCTTAGCCTGCCCAATTACAAAATGTAAAAGTTAACACTTCCCCCTGACTGTTTTTCTATATTTACAAAATTGTGAAAAAATCACCAAAAGAGACAACTAACTTATCTAATAAAAATAACAAAGGGGGGCATTCTAGAAAACAGTGAAAAATAGTTTCCCTCTGTAAACAGAAAGGACAAACATTAGACACACTGGGGTTTAAACGTGAAATTAAAGAGTTGACAGCCACTATACCATGTATAATCATCCATTATAAGTTAACAACCTTTTTAATCATCGGTGGTTTGTACAGTACCCTCCACTCAGGCCAAGGTGCACCCTCCAGGGACGGTCCACTTCACCGTTTAACTTCATCTTATATAAAACTTTAACACAGAGGGAATAGGCTATCTAAAACCAAACTTCCCTGTATTTAAAAAAGTGCCAGTGCAATTTTTAAAATCAGGGACAATATCAATGGAGGGGAAAGGGTCATTGCAATCAGGCTTTCTAAAACCATTATAAAACATCTTTAACATAACAGGCTCATTTCCATTTAATCAATATTTCCATCGGTCCAGCAATTGTTAGACTAGCCTTGATGATCTCATGCCCATATGTCTAGCCAAGGCTGCGGCATTGTCCAAGTCTGATCCAGCCAGCTCCAACAACTGCCCCAGAGTTATGACCATTGACTTTTTTAGTACTTTTTTAGTGGAGCCAAAAGTGCCTTTTTCTCTAAGCCGTCCCCTTGGAGCCACTGACTCATTGAGCAGCCAGTACAAAGAGGACGGACAGTCCACCCTCTCCTTCTTAAAGAGAGTCCACACATTACAAACCCTTCTGGCACGAAGGTATTATCCTTCCGAAGGTACAGTATGCTCTGGGGCAGAAGGCGTCTACCAGAATAGCCTGCATCCTGGCCAGTAGGTTGGGTGGGGGATCACAACAACCGAGTCGGTGCCACAACATAGAAGAGACCAGATTATTTAAAACTAAGACCCGACATTTATAAGACAGGTGTGGGAAGACCCAAGACCACTTTTTGACCCTTCCTTCAACTATTTCTAAAACATTATCCGAATTCCCTTTCATATACTCATTGCTTCCAACCAAAACCCCAAGATATTTCATCCCACCCTTCCTCCATATTATCCCCCCTGGTAGCTTGACACCTGCAGCTACACCATTGCCAACTGCCAATGCCTCACTTTTCCCCCAGTTGAACCTTGCAGAAAAGATCAAACAGTGTTATCTCTTCCATGGTATCCACATCCATTTGATTATTAATAAAAACAATCACATCATCAGCTTAAGCAGACAATTTAAAAGCCAATTGCACCCTGGAACACATACACCTGACAACTTGAGTCTCATGTTGTGGATTAGGGGTTCTATGGCCAGGGAGTACAGCATCCCTGAAATACTGCACAGTACAGGACCTGGACCATAGCTATAAAACGAGAGATGAACCCAAATGCCTGCAGCATATCCAACCTGTTCAAAAGGCTTTTCCTGGTCTATGGAAATAAGACCAGTCTCTACTCCCAATGAGCCAGAGACTTCCAACATAACATTAACATTAACCTGACATTATCAGTGATCAGCCTGCCAGGCACACAGTAATACTGGTCCACATGGATGACCTACGCCAATACCCTCCCCAATCTTGTATCCAGTACCCAGCACAGCAACTTGTAATCAGTACACAGAGGGAAGACTGGCCTCTAATTTTTCAGATCTCCCTTTTTAGGCAGCAACTGATTATGGCCCTCCTGTAACTCAAGGGCAAGCGCCCTGTCGTCAGGCTGTCCTTAAGAACTTCCAAAATGTCAGCGCCAATTACAGACCAAAAGGACTTGCTGGCAGACCGTCAATGCCTGGAGCTTTTCCACCCTTTCAGCACCTCCTCCAGGACTTTGTTGGGCTGGACCTTAGGAAGGCCCTTGAAAAAAGACTTTGCTCTCTCAGTGTAAAAACTGTCGTCACTCGAGTATAAGCCTATATAAAAAGCTGCTGCATATCTGCGTATTTCATCATGTTCCTACACAGTTGCTCCAGTATTGGTGCGCAGATAATGAAACAGTTTTTTCTGAGCATTCCTGCATTCAAGGCTAAAGAAATATTGTGATGGGGCATCCATGTGCATTGCATTCATGAAACTGGACCTGACCTATGCCCCCTGTGCTTTAATGACCAGCAGACTGCGCAAAGCTGTCTTTTTGTCTGTGAGTGCCTCAATATGGCCTCGATCTCCTGTGGACTCTGCAAGGGACTGCATATCCACTACTTCAATCTCTAGTTCACTCATTGACCTGGCTCTGTCCCTGCTGACATTGAGAGTATACTGTTGACAAAATACCTTGACCTGGCATTTGCCCACATCCCACCACTGCTACAAAGAGTTCAAATCAGTTGCAAATCAGTTTCTTCCTGTACTCACCCCAAAAGACAGTAAACACCTCTCAAAAATTCCTATCAGTTAAAAGTATAATATTAAAAAGCCAAAAAACACTTTTGATTTGACATTACAAAACTGAACAGTGTAGCAAACAATGATCAGTAAAACCAACAGGAATAATATAACTGCTTCTAAAAATATTGAGGTTGTGCTTAAAATAATAAAAACCTATCTAGCCTAGCTAAAGATAAAATATTGTCTCTAGTATGAACCCAGGTGTACTGCTTCTGGTTCCCATGGAATCTTCTCCACACATCCCTCAACTCACATGATGTTGTGAGACGTGTGAGTCGCTTCAGAGAGGCAGGATGCGGCTCCAGGTGAATCCTGTCTCATTTAAAATCTTCATGACAGTTAAAATCACCTCCTAAAAATAAATATTCATTGTCACTGAGTGTTCATTCATATTTTTTAGAGTGTGTCTAAAAACAACAACCTTTCAGTCCCTCTGGTTGGGGGAATAAAAATAATTTTCACTTCCTCACATTGTGCTTTACTTTTAAAAGCCGACATTCCACTAACACCTCCCTATCATAAGAGAAAGGTTTAAAATGATTTGAGAAAAAAAAGGCCACTCCACCACTGTTAAAAGACTTCTCCGCTCCATTTTCTCTCCACTCGCTTTCATTCTCTGCTATACTTTGTGTTTCTTGCACAAATAAATCATAAATTATCTTATCATTAAAAAGTTGATGAAATGAAGCTCCTTTAAAACAGTCTCTTGCCTCATTTAAATTTAAAGTGCCAATTCTAAAATCACACATAGTTTTAAAAGGGCAGGTCCATCCATCCATTCTCCTCTGCTTATCCGGGACCGGGTCGCGGAGGCAGCAGGCTAAGCAGGGCTCTCCAGGTGCCCTTCTCCCCAGCAACGCTTTCTAGTTCCTCCTGGGGGATCCCGAGGCGTTCCCAGGCCATATGAGATATATAATCCCTCCAGCGGGTTCTGGGTCTGCTCCGGGATCTCCTCCCAGGCGGACGTGCCCGTATACGGACACAGCTCTCACTTTGTTTGTACAGGGACCCCGGCACCCCATACTCACGCAGTACCCTCCACAGGATTTCTCAGGGGAAACGGTCATAAGCATTCTCCAAGTCCACAAAGCACATGTAGACTGGATGAGCAAACTCCCATGCCCCTCCCAACAACCCTGCAAGGGTAAAGAGTTGATCCACTGGTCCACGGCCAGGGCGGAAGCCACATTGCTCCTCCTGAATTTGAGGTTCAACAATCGGCCGGAGCCTCCTTTCCAGTACCCTGGAATAAGCTTTCCCCGATAGTTGGAGCACACCCCCCTTTTTGAAAATGGGGACCACCACCCCTGTCCGCCACGTCACAGGTACTATCCCCGACCCCCACGTGACATTGAATAGGCGTATCAGCCACAACAGCCCCACAATGTCCAGAGCCTTCAGCATCTCAGGGCGAATCTCATCCACATCTGGCGCCTTGCCACCAGAGAGCTGTTTGACTACTTCGGCCACCTCTTGCAAGGATATGGGCTTCGAACACTGCCTCTTCCCCAGAGGGCATGTTGTTCGGGTTCAGGAGTTCCTCAAATTGTTCTTTCCACCGCCCGACAATATCCTCAGTCTGGGTCAGCTTTTTTCCTCTCCGACTGAGTACAGTCTGAGCTAAGTCCTGCTTTCCCTTTCTGAGTCACTGAACGGTTTGCCAGAACTTCTTTGAGGCCAACCGAAAGTCCATGGCCTCCCCGAACTCCTCCCATACCCGGGTTTTTGCTTCAGTGACCGCTGAGGCTGCAGCCCTCCTGGCCTCCCGGTACCCGTCTGCTGTTTCGGGAGACCCCTGGGCCAACCAAGCCCGAAAGGCCTCCTTCTTCAGCCTGACAGGCACCGACAGCCTTCTGCCCACAGCTCTTAGCTGCCGCCTCTGCAATGGAGGCTCTGAACATGGCCCACTCTGATTCCATGTCCCCAACCTCCCCCGGGAGACACGAGAAGTTCTTCCGGAGGTGGGAGTTAAAGACCCTACGGACAGGGGCTTCCACCAGACGTTCCCAGTTCACCCTCACTACCCGCTTGGGTTTACCAGGTTTGTCCAGCAGTCCAAAACATGCGTCCGCAAATCTGCTGATACAACAACAAAGTCAATCATTGATCTTTGGCCTAAGGTGGCCCGGTACCAGGTACACTTATGAGCCACCTTATGTTCGAACATGGTGATTGTTATGGCCAGTCCACGACTAGCACAGAAGTCCAACAACAAAGCACCACTCTGGTTCAGATCGGGCAGGCCGTTCCTCCCAATCACCCCCCTCCAGGTTTCTCCATCGTTGCCCACGTGCGCGTTGAAGTCCCCCAGTAGAACTATGGAGTCCCAGGATGGCACCCTTTCCAGGATGCTCTCCAAGGACTCCAAGAAGGCAGG
>OMOU01089320.1:0-11427 GCA_900312585.1 Malacocephalus occidentalis
CGGGTGTGGGGCGAGCCAAAGGATTGGCCCGACCGGTCGACCAACCGGTGGGTTCCGGGTCAACCGCGGCAGGCGAAGTGCAGAGATGGTCGTGTCTCTCCCTCTGTCGCTCTCTCAACCTATTATCCAACCGGATCGCCAGGGCAATTAGCTCCTCCACGATCCGGTCTCGTCCCTAGCCGCAAGTTCTCCTTGATCCGGTCGGAGAGGCCTTTCAAAAAAACACTCTGTAGCGCCGTCTCATTCCACCCACTCTCCGCCGCGAAAATGCGGAAGTCCAACGAAAATGTGCGACCGAGTCTGAGCCCTGGCGCAGGGAGAGGAGCCGGCTGCTGGCCTCCCTTCCCCGACTGGGTGGTCAAACACCCTCCGCATCTCTCAACAACTCAACAAACGAGTGGCGAGGTGGGCCTATTGACAGAGTTCGCTACCGCCCAGTCGGCGGCCTGGTCCGACATTAGGCTCATAATAAAGCCGTCTTGGCCCTGTCACTAGTAAATGCGAGGGCTGCTGTTCAAACACCAGGGAGCATTGGTGTAAAAAATGTCTACACGCCCCAACTCCCCCGAATACCTGACGGAGTAGGCATGCAGGTTCACGGGCCTGGTTGGGCGAGACCACCGGCACCGCTGCAGAGCGTCCAAGGCAGGAGAGGCTGCTGGTCCTTGGGGCGAGAAGGGAGAGGCTCGGGAGGAGAACTGGGCGTAGAGCTGCTCCATACGTCCTCCTAGCTGCGACATGCCGGTGGAGAGATTCCGTAAGGACTCGGAAAAATCCTGTAACGCGGCGTCGTGTTGCCCGATCCTTGCTCCCTGGGAGGTGAGCTCCTGCCGCACCTCGTCTGACTCCGCGGGGTCCATAATGGCCAGATGATTCTGTTATGGATTGTTAAGTTCGGTCGGACCCAATATGCAGAGGAAGACTCGGTGATAGGTACTGCTCGGTTTTAATTCCAAACATGAAATAATGCGACAAGGAAAAACTCGTTGGCATAGCATCAGTCTGGTAGTAGTATCATCTGGCGCCGACATGACGTCTGAGCCAGGCTTAAGTAGGAGCCAGATTCGGAACGAGGTTCAGGTGTGCCTCGTCGCCCTGCCTGGCCCCGCCCTCGTACCGGTGCCTGCAGGAAATTAAAGAGACACAACACCCACACACCCAGTGCACAAACACACATACGTGACAGATGGCTCACAGTCCACCATGTCAAGTTCCGGAAACTAACGAGACGAGAAACACCTGAACCCAAAATGTCTGACAGACAAAGGAATTAGTGAACATAAAACACACGGAAAACACCATTGGAGACAGAACACAACAAGCCAGGGGATAATCATAACGTCCAGCAGGGAGTAAAAAAAAAAAAAAGCCACTTCAGGGCAGAGCAAGGCTGCTCTGCATTTAGCCTCAGTGGCATGCAGGCGTCTGCTGGTTTGTACACATGCACTACAATGTTCTTGCAGAGAGACTTCACATTTGCTTAGCAAGATGATCATTTGCAGGCACTTGCCTTGATCAACATCAATGCTGTCCCAGGTGTACACAGCTTCAAATATAGTGCCTCTATACTGGTAAATGGTAAATAGATTGCATTTGTATAGCGGTTTTATCCAAATCGCTTTACAATAATTCACACACACATTTGTACACAGACGGCCGTGTAAACCATGGAGGGCGGCAGCCAGCTCGTTGGGTGCAGTTGGGATGCAGTATCTTGTTCAGGGACACCGTTACACATAGCTAATGGTACAAGCTAATGGTATTGGATTTGGTATAAATTGAATTCGGTGATGCTGAGGAATTTAAAGACAATGCAGGATGTCTTGCTGGCACCTTCCCCCTCCTCAGTTAGTATAGGCATGTCACCACTGCACTGAGTCCGCGCAAGCATGACCAGGCAAGGTCGAGGTGAGCTGGAACAAAGTCAGGGTACACTGCCAACTACTGCAAACTTTACGTCACAAATGCTCACACATATATGCGCAAACAGAGAATCAGTGTTTTTCAATAGGCAATCAAAAACTACAACAGCTTCAAGCGGTTTAGCTTATCAAAATCCAAGCTAGCTTAAAATGTAGGGCCTCTATAGCGAGAAAGCACGCTTTCAGATTACTGTTATCCCTTCCACGCCACCGTCCATGACTTGGTGTTTCTTGCTGACTAGGTCACGGTGAAGAGAGATTTGTTTTCCACTGAGTAGACCTGCAATGTCTGCTTGGCTGGTCTTCATAAAATATGCCTCTGCACTATCTCTCTGTGTGCACTGGGTTTCTTTTGTGCTCTTCTGTTCTCTGCTGTACGTGTTTCCAGGCTGCTGTTCCAGCCTTGAATGAATGAATCATCTGCAGACGGCGTTTGAATGTGCCAAACATACTGTGCTGCAGTGCAGTGAGTTATCTTTCTTCCAGTGTGTGAGCCACTTTCTTTTAATGTCGACTACATCTAATATCTAATTTCAATATTCAGCAGGCCATTCAAATAAAGCCAATAGTGGATAGGCTCATAATTTCCGTGTGATTAAACTAAAAACATGAACAGATGATGAATCTATCCTAATATATCGAATGCTAAATTATATAGCTGTATCTATATTTAATATCTAATTCTATGCATAATACCCCAGCCCTACACACTAGCCCTGGACCTGTCTCTTTTTTCTCAATGGTTCCCCCTCCTCCACCTCCTCCCCCTCCTCCTAATCACCATCACCATGACTGGGGTCACCCTGTCCCTCAGACTGACCTCCACTACAGTCACTGGCCTTCACGGCGAATATTAATGCAAAAAATTGTATCGCACTTTTTAAAACAACAATGACAACGTAATAATCAACAGAAGAAAAGCCAAAACAGACAACACATCTCCCTCTCTCCCTCTCTCTCTCCCTCTCTGTATCTGTATAATATTGCATTGTTCTCTTCTTATCTTCTTACCACCATTTCTTTTCATCTCCAGTTTAATTTACATTCCCCATTTTCACTAATCACATTGACCATAAAAACTTGGAAACTTGGACTGGAAACTTACAATGAAAATGACAAATTAACCAATCAGATTTCAACCAAAGCGAGGATCAGTCCAAAGTGGGAGGGGCCGATCCCACTACCCCTCCCCCTTAGGTATTGAATCAATTTCAATGAAACAGGCAGCGTTCCACCTGTGCTTTCTGTAGCTGCAAGGGCTCAGCTAGTCACTACTGAGAAATATAAACTCCTGAATTTTGGTCTTCTGTTGGTGACCGAACTTCCCGATTGGCCCAGGCCCGCCCCCTGACTTATGTTGATGGGGTATCGTATGTATTTGGCTGTTAGATAGAAATGAGAAGCGTTGGTTGGACAGAGCGGACCCATGTGAAAGAGTGAAAAGAGACTTGGGAACATGAGACAAGAGAAACATTTAGGCATTTAGATTCGATTCGATTCGACTTTATTGTCATTGCACAGAGTACGCATACTAGTACAATGAGATGCAGTAGCCTATATCCAAACGACAATCAAAGCATTCGGTCCGTATGGGAAACGGCCAGACCAACGCTAAGTGCCAGATGAGCGAATGGAAGGCAAATTTGATTTGAGGCTGTGTTTTGGATCCTGTCAAAATACGACAGAATAATCTGAATCTGAATGAAGTGCAGTGACGCTAAGTGTGTCTCCGTGGACAAAGTGTTCTACTCCCGTCTGTCCACGTAATGTTCCTAATATCTAACTGACGAGAGCCTGAATTTTCTGGCTTTCATTTGAAAACACTCCCATTCTCTCTCTCAATCTCTCTCCATCCCTCTTTCTCTCCCCCCTCCCTCCCTCTCTTTCCATTCCCCACTTCCCCCTCCCTCCCTCCCTGCCTCTCTCTCTTTCTCCCTCCCTTCCTCTCTCTCCCTCCCTCTCTCTCTCTCTCTCCCCCTCCTCCCTCCCTCCCTCTCTCTCTCCCTCCCTGCCTCTCTCTCTGTCCCCCTCCTCCCTCCTTTATCCTCTCTCTTTATCCCTCTCTATCTGTCCTCCCCCTTCCTCCATCTCTGTCCCTGCCTCTCTCTCTCCCCACCCCCCACCAGTCATGTGTTTAGACTTGCGTGAGGGCGGTCGTGTGGAGATGGTTCGGTGAAGGAAAGGACGGCAGGCAGGACAATATGGCCTCAGAGGGAAGTGATGGCAGACGCAGGGAGGGGAGCCCTACTGGTCGTCACATATCATGTCTAGCTTCATGTGCAAGTAAAGTGTCTTTTAATCAATGCCTCCGTGGCTTTTAAAGTCCACCTCCATTGACATTTTATTTTTTTGATTACAATAGTTATTGCAATACAAAGAATTCCAAGTCTGGCTGCCATTCCACCAATGTATGTTTGATGGAGTATTATACTTTTATTTGTTATCTATTTTGACACAAAAAAAAAACCGTCTGAATCAAATACATGCGACTGATCTAGCCAAGTCACCCCATCAACGTTGCATTATGCCACGTTGTGGCACTGCTGTCTTTAGAGAAACTGAGAAGGCAAGGAGTGAACGGCAGGGTCCTAATCCCTCACCGAACCCTGACACCGCTTCAACCATGACTGTCTCCTTGGCATTTCAAAATGATTGTTTCTTGGACACCATTGTCGACCTTCGTCATCACCATGGCAACAAGGCCGGTACATCCCCGACCCCCCCAGACCATCCCATGTCTGTCTATGCAATGGTCTCTCTGTGTGTGTGTCTGTGTGTTTTAGGAAGGAATGAACAGCAGAAGGCTGAGGATATGTTTTTGTTATTTGTATTGGATGCTGATGATCATGACCATGATGCTGTTGTCAATCTGCCGTCAGTGTTGAGTGTTTTTAAGTGTCGCTGCGTCATGCTGAACTTCTTCAGAATCTTCTGAGCAAGTGTATGTATTTAGGCCTGATAGGATAATTGATATGCATTGCCTCTTTTGACCAACAAGAGCTTCAGTCTGTCATCACAACTAACAATTATTCTTTTGACCAGATATTTAAAAAAAGTCATCTATATATAAAGTGTTCATGCTCATACCCAGAAGTCACTTTTCATGGCAGTTTCTCCCATTTTTTCATCCAATTTTTTCTGTTGCTTGCGTAAAAAGCGGTTGAAAAACATAACTGTCAAGACACTTTCAGACTGATATCATCATACATATACACATGGACAACATACGGTCATGGTCCAGTGGTGGGGTTGGTTGGTTGGCGTGTAAAGGACCCAAGTGCAGGCAGCGCATAATTTAACTGAAATATTTAATCTATGCTGGGACAGGCAGCCGGGTAACAGGCAGCCGGGTAACAGGCAGCCGGGTAACAGGCAGCCGGGTAACAGGCAGCCGGGTAACAGGCTGCCGGGTAACAGGCTGCCGGGTAACAGGCTGCCGGGTAACAGGCTGCCGGGTAACGGATAACATGAAAACAGGGAGCAGGAACCCATGAACAGGAGGATGTTTAAACGACGGGCACTCACTGACAACCCAACGGTTAGGATCTGACAAAGAACACAGGACTGGGGCAGGCTTAAATTGGGACGTAACGAGGGAAGTGACAACACCTGAACCCAAGATGGCCGACAGACAAAACAATTAGTGAAACATGAAACACACCAGGAAGTAAGACAAACGGGGATGAATAACATCCAGCAAGGAGTCTCAAAATAAAGTTCATTCAGGGCAGAGGCGGATTGTAACACATAATATATATACGTTTTTTTAATACGTGCTCTCTTCCATGCTTTGTCATTCGACTTCCGGTAGCTAGCTGGCTAGCATATGTGTTTGTGTGTCTTTACTTAGCCAAAAATGAAATAATACATAATATGATTTGAAAAGATTTGAAACGGGAGTAAGGCGGCCAGATGGTCTTATATTGTTGTTGGTATAGTCTTATAGCGTTCCCTCCGTCGTGAGTCGTGACATGGGTAGATCTCATGGACAAGTGGCCAGACATAGCTTACGGGAACATCTTCAATCTTTTTGCAAATATCTCAAGAAGTTGGCGGCACGGCAATGAAAAATGATAAACCTACGAAGCCCACCAGTATCTACACAGCGGGAAACTGTCTACTGCTGCTACACACAGAGGGCAATTTCATTATTTGAAGGCAGATGAGAATCTCGGTACAAAGTGAAGTGTTTGTTGTTTTTGGGAGCTTTCTACTGCCCCTCGGTCAGATTTCATCATTGCATTGCATTAAACGTATTATTTGTAATAAACCAAACTTGATGTGACATCAAATCACAGGAGTTTCTTCCTCTTAAGCATAAGGTTAATTTACAGAGCATTTACATTTTTACAAGTTCTCTTTAGGTTATAAAATGTACCACATCCTGGTTGGAACACCATTGTTCCAATATGCTCTCTTCTCCAATTAGTAAGGAACCCCCCTAACTGAACGAGTGATACTCCACGTAGGTGTAGCTCCAGGCGATCCCTCTCTGTCTGTGGCTAGCGAGCATCACTCTCGCTAGAAGTAGGATGCCAAAACAAACCCTCCGGCGCCACCCTTGTTGTCTCGCAAAATAAGGGGAACTCTTTAACACTGAACATCACTGCGAGCATACGTGACGGCTGCTGCAAGGAAGAAAGTCTCAAGCTCCTCTCTCTAATCCTACCGTGGCACCTGCCGTTATGCTCGACTCTTTCTCTCGCTTTTCATCGCACAATTCGTATGACATGTACGCTGCAGACATCGCAGCGTCGGGACGAGGGAGACTCCCCCGCGGTTCCACATTACGGATCTAAGTGCTTCTGGATCAATGGGTGTCTACCATACCCTCTGAGGCTAACGCAAACACCACTACCACCCCCCGACACGCAAACCTGACCTGACAGTACGACTCTGGTTCTACACAGCTAGCGTTCCAACACCGCCGCCCTCTCACGCCCCCCTCCATTTTTGTGTTGTGCCGTTTTAACAGCAGATATGTCAAGTGTCGGATTCAACGATGATGACACAACGGTATTGTAGCGACCCAGTGAAGACTGGGTAGCGCGTCATGGGCGAACTCCTGCCTTTCGGCCAATAAGTAGCCGATATGTGTCATTGAGGGTACTGGCTGGTGATTGGGTGAGAGGAGGAGGGGAGGGTCTTCGGGTTGTTGGGTGGTTTTGCGTCGGGTTTTTGACCCGTTTTTGCGTCGGGTGTTGGTTGCTGTGTTCCTTAGTAGAGACACGAGCGTTAGACGTTAGGCTAAGTTGTAGGTAATAAAGCTCCTGGTTGGAATACTTGCGCACCTGACTCCGGCTGGTTATTACATTTGGGGGCTCGTCCGGGATCTGAACCCGGGACCTCTCGCACCCCAAGTGAGAATCATACCCCTAGACCAACGAGCTGGATGCCGCCTGAGCATCTGAGGGACTTTTTGGGGTTTTGGGGGGAGCTGTTTTGCACTTTTGTTTAATGTTATTGATAAATGTTTTGGTTTGTTCCTCGAGGGCGAGGAACTTAGTGATGGGGGGGTAATGTAGCGACCCAGTGAAGACTGGGTAGCGCGTCATGGGCGAACTCCTGACTTTCGGCCAATCAGTAGCCGGTATGTGTCATTGAGGGTACTGGCTGGTGATTGGGTGAGAGGAGGAGTGGAGGATCTTCAGGTTTTTGACCCGTTTTTGCGTCGGGTGTTGGTTGCTGTGTTCCTTAGTAGAGACACGAACGTTAGACGTTAGGCTAAGTTGTAGGTAATAAAGCTCCTGGTTGGAATATTTGCGCACCTGACTCCAGCTGGTTATTACAGTATTATGGAAAAAAAAAACAAAAGTCCTGTGGGCAGAAGGGCGCTCGGGAAGAAACAAAACACAACATACACAAGTACACAAAAACAGCTGCACACGATAACTGATCACACTGGAAAACTAGCGTGCGCGCTGACATGCCAATAAGGCACGCGGCCATCTTGAACGGACTGGCTCTGGCTCCCTTTTCAAACGAAGGCTGTTGAGGGAGAGCAGCTTATTTCTGTGTCACGAACACAAACCAGAGGAAACTTCATGTCTTTTTTTTTTCTTTAACTCTGCCCAGCCCAACGCTGATTCTCAGATTTATTTGTCACCAGCATTCAGAGGAGAGAATTTATAGAATAGTTATTTCAGGGAACTGAACGTAACACACCTGGCATTCCAACGCACAAGTTTATCCTCATCGTAGTTTTTGCCGCAGCTCTTGACACCATCGCTATGTGACAGTATTCAGTGGTGACGGAACATCCTTCTTAATAAAGGTGTGTGAGAGAGAGAGAGTGAGTGAGTGAGTGAGAGAGAGACAGAGAGAGAGAGAGAGAGAGAGAGAGAGAGAAAGACAGAGAGACAGAGAGAGAGACAGAGACAGAGAGACAGCTCGGGGACAGAGATGGATCAGCCCTCGGAGCTGCTCATACCTAATGAGCGTCGCTGACAGGACAGCACATGTGGCTCCGGTGTGGAGGAGGACGTATCCGGGACAGAGCGATCAGGCTAGGACTGTGTGGTGTGAGCCTTGGCCTCCCCTTGAGCCCAGCGGGGGTCATTCACTTTTTGCCACGGCGAGACCGCATGTTGATAATACATTCATTATGTTCAATGTCAATGTTTTATGTTGTGTGGAAATCTTCCAAACTATTCAAAGTAATCACATTTCTGTGACAAGTTTTTCATTAGAACGACAGACTAATCGAGAGCTTAATGAAGAGCGCTTCATGTTTGCTCTCAACAAATTTGCCAAATTCACAAAGAATCCGAATGTGCTCATTATGAAAATCGAAAGCGATGACATCATGTTTTCCCTGCCTACACTCGCCGCTACCGACTCATTACTTTGAGGCTTCATGTTAACGTGTGAAAGGCAATTTTGTGGTGAACTGAAGTGTGGTGAAGACAGGGCCCAGTGGCGTTCAGGGGGGCTGTCCATGGTGACCAGCAGCTGTACCAGCCGTAGCGGGCCAGCCAATCAGAACTGACGGGCTGCTGACCCCCTTTCTGATTGGCTGAATAGTTGCGTTATCCATGACGAGTTTCACCTTTATCTATCTGCCTACGATCCCCGTGCAGCCTCGGGATGCGTGGGTGGGTGTATGTGTTTTGTGTGCATGCTGTTGCCCAGTTCTTGGTTTCTGTGTACTCGTATTCATTCTATTTGATGTTCTGTTCATTTCATTGTATGCCCACTGCCTTGGCAATTTTGCAATGTACAGCACTTTGGTCAACTGCAGTTGTTTTAAATGTGCTATACAAATGAACTAGATTTGATTACTGTATGCCATCCGTTTGTTATTGTTTGTTCTTGTTTATTCTGAGCAGTCATGTGGTCTTCTCATTTTTCGTGAGCTAACTTCTACTTTATTTTTTCTGTAAAAAATAAATAAATAAAAAAGGCTGGCAAAACCACTCAGTAACATGTGAGATTCATCCCATTCCAGGTTTTCTTCCTTCCAATTTGTGCACATCCTCTGCTTTACACTCGCTCTCTTTTCTTCCTCACTTTGTCTCCGTGGGAACGACTTCCACCACCACCACCTTGTTGTGACCCTGCAGCTGTTACTTGTTACCAAATCAAGCCCAACTGAGCTGTTGCCAGATGCCCTCTGATGCCCCCTGATCCGCTAACAAGAGCTATTCAACGCTAGTTGGCCATAAGACCTCAAATCAAACGATTCGGACAGAACTCACACCAACGTGTCCGCAGCAGACGTCTCCACGGGATGCCATCCTGAAGCCGTCGTTCCTCACCCAAGGGTGCCTCTGACAGATACCTACCCATCGCCTCCGGTAGTGAATGTGCTCGTCATAATATTCTATTTTATTATATGGCTGAGTTACTTCTTGCATTCTGATGGGCTTTGGCGTGATCGTGTATCCGGACCAGTGGTCCGGAAATGTCCGTTTCATTTCCGACACTTTGACTCTGTTTGTGTGCACGAAATCAGAGTGTGTATCTTATTACAAAAACCCATATAATAAAACACGTAATAATCTCCTTGGCCCGGTTAATAAGTAGTAAATATAATGCTATATAGCCTTATTCAGAACATTCATTGTAGTATAACTAAATTCAACTCAAATGAATGTGTCTGTTTTGTATCCTTTGAATGTAGTTAGTTTCTCATGAGGTACGGTGCGGGACACATCAACATACGGTACAATCAATCAATCATAGCAATCTATCACTAACAATAATGGTTTCATAGCACCTTCTATAAGCAGTGCTCAACAATGATCAAATGCAGACGGGTGCAGGGATAGGATAGGGTGGAGGTGGATGGAGGTGGATGGGAGTAGGCGTGGATGTGAGTGGGGGTGTGAGATAGGAGTGGAGGTGGATACAGACTATAATTGCAGTGAAGGTAATTTGTGGAGGTGTGGAGACAGCAGCAGCAAATAGTGTCCTTATGTGTGGCAGAAGCCTCAGCCCTAACTGGGCTCCTCCAAAAGCCAGGACATAGGTAGACATTGTGTGGGGACCAGTTTATTGTAGAGTTGAACATTTTTCAGGCAGAGCAGGTGGTAACTGCTGACACATCAGCACTCTCCTGCGCGTGTGTGTGTGCGCGCACGCTTGTGTGCGGTGATGGCTGGTTTTGTACAGTGTGCCTTGATTGGAGTGTGCAGCCTCACCCCGCCCCCAGAACCTAATCATCAGCCTCCCCCTGGGGCCTGCAGGGGCTGCTTAAACCAGCCACACAACCACACATACCACAATATTATGCCGGCCATTAGGGAAGATAACTATGCAGAGGAGGAGGAGGAGGAGGAAGAGGAGGAGGAGAGAGCAGCATGCCACCACCACAGCCGTGCTGCAGTCACCACTAGACCACCAGGTGTCTGGTGCCCCAGGAGTGGAGACTTTTTAGTGTAGCGGCTGCAGGGTATTGGACTTCCAGTCAAACGGTGCTCGGCTTAATTTCCCTTTCCTGTCTGCAGACTGGGCTGTAGGCATCCTTGAGTAAGAACCCCCACCCTCTCGTACCTATACTTGTCGGAGCTCAGTTAATTACTTCTTTGGATCAAATAATCTACCAAACGAAAGTGGGGAATACAAAAAGCCTCCCTTTGCTGCTGTGTTGTAACGGGTGTGTCTCTAGCATCGTGTTGCAACAGTGGGGGAAAAGGACCCAAAACGCTGGCAGCATGTAGTATAAACTCACTTTTTTTTTCGTAATCTCCCAAAAAATGCTGGGACAGGCAGGCAGGAACAGGTAACACAGGACAAACAACGTTTAGGATTAGAGAAGGAACACATGACTGGGGCAGGCTTAAATAGGGGACTAACGAGAAACACCTGAACAAAATAAATGGCAGACAGACAAAACAATTAGAGAACCTAAAACACCAGGAAGTGAACTTAGACAAATGGGGAAGGTGGAGACCGAACACAACAAGACAGGGGATAAATCATATCATCCAGCAGGGAGTTTCAAAAATAAAGATAATTCAGGGCCGATCGTGACAGATCCCCCCCCCCCCCCCCGGGCGGGCCC
>OMOU01089321.1:0-11855 GCA_900312585.1 Malacocephalus occidentalis
CAAGCAATTTAGAATGGATCACACACTTCCATGAAGTGCACCCACGGCTCTTTCTCATTCCCATAGTTTCCTATAAAACTCCACCCACGTTTTACCACTTCATGTACTGCCTGCCTAGTGTCGGCCTGCATATCCTCCTTGGTACCGTGTACTGATTCTGGGGTCCATTACGATCAGTGACGAATAGCCATAACCATTGGCTGGTAGGCCCTGAATATTCAAATCCAGGTTAACATCAACATAATATCCACAATAACACAACTGTTATTAATTATACCTTGCAACCAGCGTTTCCGATGTACTGTAGATTTTATGACCCTCACACATAACCTCATTCACACCCCACATAACCGAATTACTCTGGTTTCATTCAATTAAAATCGAACAATAGTACAGATATTATACCATTCACAATTGCACAATTTCCAAATAATGCAGACGAAAAACTCTGTGACTGTGATCGGCATTAGCATTGTGTACGCCGACATTTGTCTCATTTTGTGCCAGATGGATCCGTGTTTTATTGCAGAATGTTCCCATGGAAGTCTGATTGTAATTGTGAGAGGTGGACTCTCATATAGCAGGGCTGGCTAGTGCTAGCAACACGGTCTGTCTTTTGCACGCGACGATGTGCACGTGGCCCTGGGCGCTTTGCATTCCACTCCAACACTGTGATGGCCTTGGTCAATAAGAAGAAAGAAAATGACACTTTGATATCTGCACCCTAACTTCTTAGTAACCACAATTATACTCCCGATTTGAGTGGAATATTGCAGGGTAGGCACATGTCACTGATTTAAGATTGTTTTGTCTGTTTATTTTCCTTGAGTGACCTTGAGGCAGAGGTAGAGGACTCCTTCACATGTATAGTACTTTCCTCATACTTAAGCCTCATATTTTAGGCCTGTAGTCATATCTTCCTTTAGATGTCATTAATGAGCAGCTAGGGATCGTTTTGATCGCAGATTAACCCAGATTAACCCTTTCAGCTGGTAGTCCACCACCTGACTCCACTGACTCCCATCCTCCCATGGACACTATTGAGTTACATTAATGCACATCTGTCACAATGTCATGAAAGCACATCAATACTACTAGTATTAGTACTACTACTACTACTACTACTACTAGTTGTTGTTTAGAGTTGTTTTACAATTGGATTGAATGAGGAGTGAGCATTCCATTGTACTTCAACAATCTTGAATCTTGATTCTGATCACGCCTCCTCAGTCTAACAGGAATGTAAGAATGTCTCCAGTGTGGCGCAGCCAAAATTGTCGAAGGGCAAGTTTATCGTTGTCCTCATCGTCGTCGTCGTCAAGCCTCCCTTTTCAACATCCAATCTCCACATCAGTGCCAATATGCCCTCGAGCAAGCAACCAGTCCCACGCCTCCACCAGTCGATATGCTGTTGGGTTAGATTCCCGGCTTGGGCTCGAGTTGACCCAGTGACCACGTTCACCCTCCTGGCCCCGAGATGGATCAATCCATACAGCACGATGTCCTCGAAAGGGTGGGCTGGTGGATCACTTGGAGGACAACAATGGTTGCCAGGCTACCGTCAGTAGCGTTGCGCCATTACCATAAGCAATGGGATGTGTATGTGTGTATATACTGTATATAGGGGTAGACACAGTCGATAACCGTGATGTGGACTTCAACATTCACAGGGTCCTATATTAGTCACAGGATGCTATTCTATGCTATTCTATGCTAAGCTATTCAATGTTGAATGGTAGGATACACTTGCCGCATATTTCAAATAAAAGCCACAAAATAAACAAATGTTTGACATTGAAAAACTGGACGTCCTGTGTTCAAAAGGTAAACTTTTTTTTTAATCCTAAATGGAATTCAATTTCTGTCTTATTACCTGATTTGAACATGGTACTGCTTTAGTCATTACCCAGAACCTTTTCTCTCTCTCGCTCTCGCTCTCATTCTCATTCTCGCTCTTGCTTTCTCTCACATAAGAGAGAGAGATGGAGAGGGACAGAGGACAAGGACCTGGCCACTCTGGCAGAAAAATTGCCAAGCAGCTTGCCATAATCTGAGGGATAGCCGGGGAGGCCACACCAACTCCATTTCTGTTTAATTTGGTGTATTTATTATTAGATTTGTCTTATTTTTCTGATGTTATTGTTATTATTACTAACTTTTATTCCATGTTTGTACCCATGTTGCTTTGGCAATAATGTTGCTATAATGTTCATGCTAATAAAGCTTTCTTGAATTGAATTGAAATTGAGAAACAGAGAGGGAGACAGAGGGAAGGACTGAGAAGGACAGAGAGACAGGAAGGGGGAGAGAGAGGGACAGAAGGAGAGAATAGGTGGTTTATCTCATTAGCACGCTACTAGCAACGTTGGCGCTGTGTCCTTGTTTCATCACACGGGCATCGGCCAAGTGTGAACAAGCAGCCAGCGCCACCACTGCAGCGCTCACCGCCTCAGCCCACAGCCCACAGAACTGCTGCCGAGGGCCACTGGATTAAGCTAGCGGATGGATAGCTCACGGATCGTGCTTTATTCATTCCCAAGGGGGACATTTGGCTGTGACAGTCAGGCAGCAGCACACAATAAAATGAAAAAATAACATCAGACCGGTGATGATAACGGGAGGGATAAAAAGGTAGATGAAACGACCCGAGTCTCTGTGTACATCGAGAGAAAAGCCAGTTTGTATTTTGACAGTCCCCAGTGTGACTTGCACACCTTTTATTGCAGCAGGCAGAAATGGGCACCTGCTTTACGAGTTTATGCCTTTCTTAGTTTAGCTCTCTTCTCACTGGGATCTTCTTTTGAATCCAGTTTTTGATCCACCTCCCACTGTGTTGTAACACAAACACATATTTGTTTCTTAGTAGTAATTGGATCATCCATGTTTTAGTATGAAGTAGGAAGCATGGTGGAAGGTGATAACCTTGTGAGACCATTCTCTCTTACAATCGGTCCGGCTGGGCTTCAAGCTATCTGTTTGTGTCCAAACCACTGGTGGTTTGGACCAATCGGCGTCCTACTGCCAGTTATGGGCGTGGCTTAGGGTTAAGGACAACGAGAAGCAGCTGTTTGTTCGGAAAGGACAATGATGATGGACAGATGGTTTATCCAATCACCTGCCAAGGATTTTTTGTTAAATTGCCAGCCTTTCCAAACACTTCCCAGATGGTTCTGTGAAACAAACCATCTGGTGTGTTAGGAAGATGGAGGTATAATGGTGAAATTTGCAGTTGGAGTGGTGAACCTTGGCTATTCAGGTCATTGTTAGATGGTTAGAAACATTTAGATTGCCTTGGGTTAAGGTTAAGATCAGGTTCTGGGTCATGTGTCACTCCCATATGGACGTATAGGCCTAGACTTGCTCAGTGGATTTTTACAAAGCAGACCAACTGACAAACCACCATCATTAGCAAATGCTTCCTTTCAAAGAGCTTAACTTGATGTCCAGCTCGACAATATATGGCTGTTGTATGAATATTTTTGGGATATTGTGATATGAGACTTGATATATTAGATTTTGGATATTGTAATATTGTAGTTTTAAAGGCAGTAAAGTGGTCATTTTCTGAACTAAAGCACTTTTATTAGTCAAGTAATTCACACAGTAGTAGTAGTAGGAGTCAGCTATACCAAAAGGAAACATGCTTATATCATGATGTTTATCTTTATCGACATATTCAATGATACATATTCGATTTTGACCATATCCCCCAGCCCTAACTCGATGGTGTTCATGTTCAATGTGATGAAATTATCTATCAGTGTTTCTTTATTGAGTTATCTAGCGCGCTAACTCGCATGGAGTAGGTTATGTAAAACAAGCCTGCTGGCGTGTCCGTGTCCCGATCATTTTCTTGTTTTTTTACATTTTTATGGCTCTCATGTTGTTTTATCACAATCCGATGGTTATTGGTGGAGAAGCAATGATTACCATGTGATAGTCCGATCCCCTCGCGGCGGTGGACGGCCATCTCTTGATGTTTTCTTTTAGTTTTTATTTCTCTTCTCATCATGTGCCACGGCTGATGGGGCAGGCCTTAAGCGAAAGTATTTTTGTATTTATAGCTTTGGTTTTTTGTCTTTAATCATATCACAATATTATCGGTCATGAAGATGGTGTTATAGCTGCACTTGAGCAAAAGAACAGACCTGGCTCTGTTTGGTGCCTTTTAGAAGGAAAAAAGGTGCAAAGCCATGATATCGGCCACACTTTCAAGACCATGCTTGATGGAAAGAGGGAGGCAGAACATGTGTGTGCGTGCACGTGCGCACGTGCACGTGCGTGCGCCCCCCCTCTCATTGATGCCTCATTAATACACGCCGCGTTACGTACGATTGAGTGAAACATGACGTCATCATAATCGTGGCCTGTGAGGGTTGCATGCGTGGTACCACTTTGTGCTTCAGTGTTGTGACCTTTGATGAGTAAAGGCTGGGGATGTAGAGGAGGTGTTTAATTGCAGCCCACAGTTGCCCCGCAGGCTGGAACTTCTTACAGTGGAACGGAAAAACAGGGATGGTGGGGAATTCTGGGGTGTGACACGATCACATGGCACGACCAAAGACAAATACTACAGATGAATACTACTTCATCGCTGATGGGTGTGAAAAGATTCTCCAGGAATCTACAGCATGTCATCACTACACACCCGTCTACTGCCAATGGGACCATAACTGCGTCCCCGGTGCTCCTGTTGAACCATACCTGTATTTCAGGATTCATACAGATCGTTATTGGGTGAAGGATTCTGCGTGGATTCCCAGCTGTCGCAGCCATCTCGTTCTGCTTGCTGGCGCAGTGGTGCGGGCCCATTTGCTTGGGTTCAGATATTGCTGCTCGCAGCTTTTCCAGAGAACTGCTCATCCAAACAACTCGAGTCTGCACGCTGCACTTCCTCCTTGAGTCCTTGGCAAAATATACCGGCCAAGTGTGAAGTCCATCAGACATCGGTTAGACAAGGGTATACATACAGACAGACCGACAGACAGACAGACAGACAGACACTACGTTCATTATAGTTGGATTATACTATTATACTCACTACAATGAAAATAGACATCGTTTTGCCATATTATAGGCTACAGCATTGCAAAACGATGTCTATTTTCATTGTAGTGAGATAAATGATAATTTCACCGTTTAAATAAATGCTTTTTGAATAGCTGTGAAATCCTTTGTTTTTTTTTTTTGGATTCAATTTTATTGTCATTGCACAGAATACGCGTACCAGTACAACAAAATGCACTTAGCATCTAACCAGAAGTGCAAAGTAGTAGCAAAAGTGCAACAGTATAACAGTGAACGTTTACAGTAGCAGTATGGGCAGAATATACAGAGAATGTACACCATCTACAGGAATATACTGAGTCTGCGGAGTGCATATAGATATGTCTATATATACGGTGAACGCTATACATTGAGGAATGTACAGTATAGGCAGAGATATACATTGGGGTATGTACCGTATGGACAGAGGTATCCTCAGAGATGATAGAGTCTACAGTGCATATAAGAATATACAGAATGTACAGTGCATATAAGAATATGTGGAATTTACAGTGCATAGCATAGTATAGTATATGTCAGCACGGTAGTTGACGGAGTAACAGCACTGGCAGGACACAAGCTAGAAATCTGTGGTTGGAAAAAGATAACATCAGACAAGGGTCTCAAGATCCACCAGGGCAGGAAAAAGTGCTTGAGAGCTTAACGAGGGCCCTCGCATTGATCACTACTTCCTCAGAGGTAGGGCAAATCAGTCGATTGAGGTCCAGTGGCAGGATATTCACCACAGGGTATCAGAACCCCATACGAAGCTCAACCAAGCACGGATTCACCAACGGACATGAGTCCAGAGCCCATCATGCCACAGACAGCAGTAGAGAGGAAGATGAATGGACGAAAGCCTCAAATCTTGTGGCTTAAATCCTGCCAGAAAAAGGAGTGGGGAAACCACCGACACAGACCATGTCCATTTTTTATAAGGTCTGAAAGGGTGCGTGGAAAGAAAGCTGGACAAGATTGGAGAGCTCATTTACAGTTATGGAGCAGAGAGATTTGAGGGGGGGAAAGTAAGAACAGCCTGAGAAAACAGCAGAAGAAAGCATCAGAAGTGGAAAGGAAAGGACTAGAGGCACTACAGGGCGACATCAAGCAGCGTCTTACAACATTGCGAAGAGCAGAATGCTTGAGAAAGCAACATAAGAAGAAGGAGCGAACGAGGACTGCCTTCTACAGGGATCCCTATAAGTTTGTCAAAGACCTCTTTGTCAAGGAGAAAACTGGCACCCTCAAAGCACCTGTAAGGGAACTAGAGGAACACCTGAGGAAGACCTACTCTGACAACCAGAGGCATGTGCATTCCGGATTACATGCCACCAATCCAACCACCTGAGCACCAGATGGAAACAAGGTCCCCTACATGGAGCGAAGTTGAGAGCGCAGTAAAGCGGGCAAGAACAGCCTCAGCACCTGGGCTCAACAGCGTTCCATATAGGCTCTATATGAACACGCCGGGCGTCTTGAAGTACCTCTGGAAGCTTATGAAAGTGCCATGGGAAAAAGGAATTATAGCAAAGGCATGGCGACGGGCGGGAGAGATCCTGATTCCCAAAGAGAAGAATTCCTCAACCATTTCCGCCAGATCAGTCTTCTGAATGTAGAAGGAAATATATTCTTCAGTGTTGTGGCCCAGAGGCTCTCAGTATTCCTGCAGAAGAACAACTTTGTCGACACCTCAGTGCAGAAAGCGGGGATAAGTGGATTCTCAGGATGTCTAGAACACACAAATATCATCTGGCACCAGGTGCAGACGGCCAAGAAGGAGAAGAAAGACCCTGCATGTGGTTTTCCTAGATCTTGCCAATGCCTCGGGTCAGTGCCTCATGAGATTTTGTGGACAGCGTTCAACTTCTTCCATGTCCCAGAGGGCATCACAAGGCTGGTCAAAGCCTACTTCCAGGACCTTCAGTTCTGTGTTACAGCACAGACTAGTACAACTGCCTGGCAACACCTCGAGATAGGCATAATGACGGGCTGCACCATCTCCCCACTGGCGTTTACCATTGCAATGGAGCTCATATTTGAGCATCCCAATGGGTGGTTGGAGGGGAATGTTTGAAGAGCAGGCTGCGTCTTCCTCCAATCAGGGCGTACATGGATGACATGACGACAATAACAACAACAACAAGCGCATGCACCAAACGCCTGCTGGATAAACTCCAGGGAAACATCAAATGGGCACGAATGGGGATTAAACCCAGCAAATCCCGCAGTATCTCCATTGTCAAAGGCCAGCTTGCAAATGAGAGGTTCCACGTAAACAACGAGCCAATACCAACAGTTCTAGAGAAGCCTATCAAAAGCCTTGGCCGCTGGTATAGCGCAGAACTCAAAGACTCGAGGCAGGTGGAACAACTCAGGCAGGATACCATCAGTGGCTTCAAGCAGATCAACAACACTGCTGCCCCTGGGAAGCTGAAGCTGTGGTGCTTTCAGTTTGGACTGCTGCCCCGTCTTATGTGGCCACTTTCCATCTATGAGGTCACTATCCCATGCCAATCGGCTGGAGAGACTGGTGAATGCACAAGTGAGGAAGTGCATTGGCCTGTATGGCAATGGAACCCTCCCCCTACCAACAGTACAAATGTGCCAAATCAAGGCTGGAAATTACTCTCACAGAATCCCAGGATCCATTCGTCAGAGGATGCTAAGGCTCCAACCTTAGCAACGGGGAGGAAATGGAAGCCATCTGCAGCAGTCGCAGTTGCAAAGACCGCCCTCAGACACCGGGATATAGCATGTCCAACATGGCAGAGGGGACCTTGGCTTGGAAGCAACAACACCCACATGGCAAAAGCCTACTCCAACCGAGCGGCGGCACATGATGGTGGCACATGGAAGTGTGCCACCAGGAGGAAGCAGCCAGGTGTGCCAAAGCAGTCTTCCAAGCTCAGCAAGGCCGCTGGATGATGTGGGAGGGTGTGGAGAGGAGGAAAATCACATGGAACGAGCTGTGGAGCATGGAGTCTAATAGGCTACGTTTCATCATTAGAGCCACATATGATGTCCTGCCCTCTCCAATCAACCTACATCTCTGGTATGGAGAGGACCCAGCCTGTCTCCAGTGTGCAGCCCCAGCAACCCTCAAACACATTTTGGTGGGTTGCAAGACCAGTCTAACTCGAGGAAGATATACCTGGCGCCACAGCCAAGTGCTGATGTGCTTGGTTGCCGAACTTGAGAACAAGAGGGTAACCACCAATGCCATGCCTCTAAATGCCCAGTCCACCTTCCCGCGGAAAACAACCTTTGTCCGGGAAAGGGAGAAACGGCGGACCAAGCCATCTCCTCCGGACTCGGGCCCAATTAATGCAGCCCGGGATTGGGAAATGCGGGTGGACCTCAGCCAGAGGCTCACCTTCCCACCCGAAATTGCAGCGACCAACCTGCGCCCAGACCTGGTCCTCTGGTCCAAGTCCTGCCAGCGTGTCTTCATCGTTGAGCTGACGGTCCCATGGGAGGATGCCATCGATGAGGCATTCGAACGGAAGAGGCTGCGGTATGCCAACTTAGCAGCTGAAGCAGAGCGGCGGGGCTGGAACGTGAAGGTGTGCCCAGTGGAGGTGGGCTGCAGAGGTTTTGTAGCCAGGTCCACCACAAGGTTCCTGAAGGAAGTAGGGATCAGAGGGCAGGCCCAATGGAAGGCAATTAAAGAACTTGCCACTGCGGCAGAACAGAGCAGTCACTGGCTATGGCTGAAAAGTAGGGACGCAACATGGGCTGCCAAATGACCACGCGGTGCCACCGTGCGACACACACCCAGGTCTGATCAGCCTGTGGTGGGCCAACCTCGGCAAAGGGTGTTTTGTGATAAGTGGCCGAAACACCCAATGACGTTGGGGCACACAACTGTCGATGTGTCGTGCTGGTGGCACCACATGATCGGCGCCTAATTCCATCCCGCCCAAGAGAACATCTCCAACCCCATTCAAGTGTTATGCTGACACTTAACAACCAGTCCTATTAAGAAGTCTGTGTTGCAGTTAGACTCATCCAGTGGTGGAAGAATACTCGATATTTGACTTAAGTAAAAGTAGTAATGCCAAACTGTAGAAATACTCTGTATTACTCTGTAATGGCTGGCATTCAAAATACTTGTGTATCATTATGCAGTGGTCCATTTCAGATTTAGATATTGTGATTGAATTATAATTATTGATGCATTCATGTGTTCATCACTTTCATGTTGCAGCTGGAAAATGTGTTATTGATATAACAATATCATAATTTAATCATTGATTATATTTTTTATTGTTCATTTCAGTAACTTGTAACGACATCTGTCAGTCAAAGTCAAATGTAGTAGAGTAAAACAAGTACAATAATTGCCCCTGAGATGTTGTGAAGAAGTATGAAGTAACCGAAAGTAGAAATACTCAAGTACAAGTACCTCAGATTTGTACGGAGGCTAATAAGGATATTGAGTGCTGTCAACCGTTTTTCTTTGCAACTTTAATGGTGTATTGTCCTGGTTGAAGTTGTATTGATTCACTCATTTTTATCCATGTGTGTTTGTTTGATGGTTCAATGCATTGCATTATCATTCCGATGGTCGCCTGTCCAAACGTGACGACATGCACATGTGAACACGTCTGTAGTCCAGGGCAGTGGTTGTCTAACTGGTCTCTTCGTAAAGCTCTCCTTTCTGCAGCACAGGTGATCCAATCAATCATTCCCAGGGAGGGGAACATCACAGTTCGGGATGACTAAGTTTAGCATGAAATACATCTGGATGGCTTACTGACGTGAAATAACAGAAGCTTGTTTCTTTCTCCTTGTTTTGAGGAGTGTGGGTGCGTGTGTGCGGAATGCGCGGTGCTGGCCAAACATTGCGCAACAGCGGCTTTGGCGCGTCATTACCTTGAGCATGGTTCTGAACGGGGCGCGCTTGTCCAGCTGCAGCAGGTTCCCCAGCAGTGGGAGCGCAGGCGGGCCCGGCGGCAGACGCACCTTCCGTCCGTGGTGGTAGTACGTGTCGGTCAGCAACCAGAGCAAAGTTAAAACCAAGCCTGCAAGGACTAGCGTGCCCGAGACGTCCATGGTCTCTGTGTGTCTTGCTGCCGTATGTGTGCGCGTCTGTCGCGCAGCGGCGTTTTGTCTGTCGTTCAGGGACGATAAGGGAGTCACGTGTCTACCTCTGGCCCAGCTGGACGTCGTCCATCGTGTTCCCAACAGATGAAGATGCTTTTTTTCCCTACTTGTTTTTGGTTGGCAGAAAGTCGATGTAGGGGCGCTCGAATTCAATGCGTGGTTGGCAGCATTCTTTTTAAATTCACGTAAAAGTCACTTCAACAACGGAGTAAATCAGAATTACCTTTATTTATCTTCCAGGATCTCCATTGAATAAACCATTGAATAAATACACAAATAAATGAGATCAGCATAAGAAAATAACACAAAAAAACAAATGAATACAAATAATAAACACATAACAAATGAACATCCTACTGAACGCTGGATTTAATCCACATGACTCTGAGGACTCTCGTTTTGTTGCATAACCCCACCAAGTGTCCTGGCGGTAGTGTGGGCCTGTCCTGAACACACACAATACCGAAGTAACTATTGCATGTATAATTGTGTGTACTACTGCGCGTACTACTGTATCTGTGTGTACTACAGTGAGTACTCTTGTTAGTTAACGTAGTACTGCGTGTACGGATGGTACTTTGTGTACTTCTCTGGCTATGACTGCATGTACCACTGTGTGTACTACTAAATGTGCTACTGCTACTGTGACTGCATAGTATTGTGTATACTAATGTTACTCTGTGTACTACCACGTGTACAACTGCAAGTCATGCTGACGGCAGGCTGTATGATTTTACCAAGGGGAGGGGTTATTGGTAACCAGGTCAAAGTAAATTAAGCAATGTGCCAATTGTGAGGCTACACACATGGCCATGCACACACACACACACACACACACACCAGGTCAAAAATGTACAAGTCAATGGCTGATAGATTTTACAATTTGGCAGGTAAATAAATCTAGGTTTACATATTAAAACAACTGTTACTCTACTCGGGCACCACTCATACATATACATACATACATACATACATACATACATACATACATACATACATACATACATACATACATACATACATACCGAGTCATTTCCCCCTGACCTATGACCCCTTGGGACCTCTCAACGGATCCAACCCCAACAGTGTAACAGATCTCATCCCGTTGAGCGCGGGGGTAACTCAGTAGGGAGACCAGGACCAAGATCACATGTAGGTCAGATTGCACGGCGGGCAACAGAGCCAGAAGCTCTCTGTGTTCAATTTACCGGCAAATGTCGCCAGCTCCGGCTATGATCTGGCTGCTCCTGGCGACCCAGGAGGCTCTGGCGCACGCAGGCAGTGACACGCCGGGACGACTAACACCATTCAGCCTGGGCCAAGACCATCAATCATTCACCGGGACGCCGGGCACAACAAGCGATTAATGAATAAATTACGAGTGGAGATAACGTGTAATTAATTAACCTACGTTCATTTAACATGTGCACACTACACAGCTCGTGATCGCAAGATCTCAAGAACGTTTTGGTGTGTAAACAGTTCTGTTCTTTGTCGCTGTTGCCGTTGATACGCACGTGTGTGTGCGTGCGTGTGTTCATTGTCTTTCCTCTGGATCAAAAGGCGAACCCCCCACAGTCGAACGCGTCGAAATCCGCGTCGGCTTCGAAGTCAAAGCTGTTGAAGTGTGGCGAGTCCACGTCCTGGCTGCAGCCGTGGAAGGGGCTGCCGCTGCTGCCGCCGCCGCCACCGCCGCCGCCCGG
>OMOU01089322.1:0-19573 GCA_900312585.1 Malacocephalus occidentalis
TTGGGCATGAAACTCCAGAACCGGTTTTTGACGGCCTGAAACACGCAGATTACACATGCAGTGTGTAGCCTAATCACATTATAATTTAGTTATGTGTTTAGTTGTTTAGTTAAGTGACATAATTATGCAGCAATCATTTAAAACAAAGGGAGGAAAAAATTGGACAGTGATCATATTCCTTTCCGGGTGATCTCCAGGTAACCTGGAGTGTTTAGTTTTTGATATTGTCTGGTTTGTTGCGCTGTTACTGTTTTCTCAATGCTGTGGTGAAGAGCAGTTAACTCAAACTCTCAAAACACACCCACACCCACACCCACACCCACACACCCACACCCACACCCATGATGCTGATGTGCACGTGCACATTGCTGATGTGCACGTGCACGCTGCTATTTACACATGACAGTGAGTATTGAGTGTAATCAGTGAGTCCAGTAGGGCTGGGTTGCATTCTTGCATTCATCCACATTTCCATGAATGTTAATGCAAATACAGTTTTCAGTCCGCAATGTTTGTTTCATAATACTGTTGCTTCTGTTCTACCCAATCACATTTGTAGGCTACTTTCCATTATTAATCACTTGTGTTACTTTTTCTCTTTATGCTTCCTACATTTGGTCTAAAGCCATTCTATATTTCTCCAATGATAATAATGACAATGTAACAATGTGAGGAGGGCCCACTAGGGGCACCTATGATATATGTTTTTAAATAAAACGAATAGCATGGAGGCGAGTAACATAATGCCTAATAGAAAAAAAAAAGTTTTGCATGATTGCAGTGCCGCTACTAATCCAGTGGGGGCGCTGCGCAGCTGCTGGCTGCATGCAGGGGAAATGCTGGGGTGAGCCAGGTTGAGCCAGGCTGTTGGTGCTAGTCGGGCATGAAACGGAAATAACGCCCACTCCGACGAACTTCCTCTGCCATTTCCTCGTGGGCCTGTTGCAGGCGTGCTAGAGCAGAGTGTTGGAGAAGGGAGTTTGGGGGAAGGGAGAGTGAGAGTTAGAGAGAGAGAGAGAGAGAGATAGGTAGAAGGACCAATTCAGACCGGACCAAGTTTGGCAGAACTTTGTTTCCTCTTAGTTTTGAGCTTGGATCCCGGTTGGTTCTGGTGGCTGTCCCAAGGACCAAGCGCTCTCTGAGGCTCTCGGAATGTACTCCGACCTACAACACATTTTCTCTGTTTGCTTGACAGTGGCAGGCGGCACATGAGAGCTATGCAGTGTCTATGTCTTTGTGTGTAGCTAGAGCAAAGATATTTCAGGGTAAAAGCATACCAGCAACCACTCCCTCTGTGACCATTTAGCAGTGGAGGCTACATCTGGAATGTCTCACGCATGTACGTCAGCCCTAGCTAAAGCTAACAGGAGTGCTAAAGTTTGCATTAGCGCGGCCCATGGTGGTGATTCAGTTCAGAGTGCTATGACTCCGATGGTGCTCACGGGAATCATTCCCTGTGAGTCACAAACACACCCACCCACCTACTCACACATACACAGACAGGCGTGCACATGTGCACGCACACCACACACACACACACACACACACTTCCATTGCAAGAAAGCATTTATTTATGGCAGAACTGGCAGAACTAAGTCGCATGCTGCAGAAACATGTTTGGTGGTCCTTAGTGGGTGTCACTTTGGAATTTTAGTGGGCTTCAGGATTGTCCCTCCCCCCATCCTCTGCGCTGTAGTTGTCCCGTTTACCCATTGGCACCGAGGGCACTAACCGAAATGTATTATCATCATGCGATTTTATCTGCTAGCTCTGAGGCCTTCTTCTACAATTATGTGTTTCAAATGTCACCCAAACTAAACATGCCAAGTTGTATGCTATGCAGAGCCTTATATAAGGTCTCCCTTACACCGCGCCCCACCGTGGCACACACAAACCCCCCCCCACCTCCCTAAGGAAGTTAAGGACGTTCTATATGTAATCTGTGAAAACAAAATGACACATAAAGAACAGTTTGGAATGGGAAACCAGAAAGCTGTCAGTGTGGAATGTGAGGGGCGAAATCGTTTTTTCCCCTGGTTTAGGTTCACTTTCATCAGGGAGCAGATAAGAAAAGACACTCCTACGAATGTTCTCACTCTATAGTCACCTTGACACTGCTCTCCCAATTGCGCTGGTGTAATCCCCTCTTGTTTTCTCTATTTACCCCATGACCTACAGATCAGGGCTATGTTCTCTTTTATAGGTCCTTTGTCTGTTCTACTCATGAAGATGGAATTTTAACTTCTTTGGTGGCCTTGGTCACTATGCCTGTTAATATGCATATCCACAGCACTTAACATACACCATTTAATCAATCCGGGAGGTGTTTGTATACAGGGTTTCTCATTCTTTGTCTCTCCCTCTCAGTTCTCTTCATTTATGGTGTAGCTAGTTATAGGTCAGGGCCAGTGTGATTGTGTGATTGCATTATGTTTTTCCTACTGCTCATATCTCCATTGGATATGTGTGGCAGCTGACATTCTGTGTTAAGAGGAAGTACAAAAAAACACAAAACCACATATGTTTTCGATATTCAAAATGTGATGGTCGAACTGATCATGAGGATTGAAGACAGTTAGGTTACTCCCTCTGCCATTTTCTAATTTCAAAAAGAAGTGTGGTAATAAAGGCACAATTATACAAATGTTGTTTGCTGAAACAGGCCTGTGACTTGTGAGCAGGAGAAAAGCATATTGTTGAGCATGGCAGTTTCATGTAGGCAATTATCAAACATTGACATATCTCAGCCTTGATCTCAGTGAGAATTGCCAAAAGTATGATTGCTTTTGGTACAAATCTGAACATTTATGTGCATGAAAAAAACAATCTGTTCACGTTTTACTACAACTTGTGCAGTGTAGTATTGTACCCTGCCGAGCCTGATCCTTATTCACAATACCGATACACTGTATAACGTTTGACCGCTCCACAGCGCTTTGTTTGTAATCTTGTAAACCTCGAGAGAAGAGGGAGTTTATTTTATTCAGATTTTCCATTCTGTTGTATGCGTTTGCTCCTGCCAAAGTCCCAATGGTCTAATCAACAGCAGGCCCTGCTGGCGTCTGTGGGCAGGCTTGGTTCTTCTGCAGGACCTGTGGTTTGGGTTAAAGCTCTGTGGACTACAGAGCACTAAACAGGACCATTTATTTTGACTCACATTCCTTTTGATATGCATCACAAATGCAAGCAGTCCTATCATTGTGTGCTCTCAGGATATGCAGTGCGCCTGTGTCTGCTGTAGAATCACCCAACCACCTCGCAGTTTGCTGTTCCAACATTAGGGTTTGAAAAAAGAATGTAAATGAAAGAAAAACGGAAACGGAAAGGTGCTCTCTGAAGGGAAATATAAAAATGGGCACTCCAACCCCTGCCTCTCTCGCTCTCTTTTTCTCTCTTTCTCAACTTCTGCCTCTCGCTCCACCCCCCTCAATCTCTCTATGTTTTTCTCTCTCTCCCTGTCTATCTCTCTCTCTCTTTCTCTTTCTATATCTACCTTTGTTTGTCGCGCCATCCCTCCAGTCTCTCTCCCTGCACACAGAAAGGGCCTTGTTATTTGCTTATAATCAAATCTCATCGACGACTGCTGATGCTGGCCACATCTGAATCAGACGTGTTTGATCTTTAATCACTGTCACACATTACTCCTCTTGGCTCTTCACTCAGTTTGAACTGGCCCACCCTGTTCCAACCCTAGCTGGTTGAAGCACGCCTCCCCAACCATGACCTCACAACAGCACGACCGCATGGGGTGGAGATAGAGACACCGGAAGGAGAGGCGGGGCGACAGCAGTGAAACGGAGAGTGGCAGCTCGGATGAGTTGGGGCTTTGTTTGTTTTCTCACCAGGTGCGAAGGCGGATCCACTTGAGTGATTGTCATGGTGACGGCACAATAACAGCCATCGTGATGACGGTGGTCATGATGATGATGTTGACGAATATGCAACCCTTGTGTATAGATTGTGTGAGTTGAGGCATGGGCTTAGGCCTGTTAGTTCATGCACGACTGTGGTGGTTTACCAGTCTGACTGCTAAGAATAAATCTGGAGTTGGTGCGTGTGTGCCTGTATGTATGTGTGTGATTGTCAAAATACTTTGTTAGTAAGTGAGTGAGTGTGTGACTGAGTGAAGTCCATTTGGGAGCATGTGGGTGAATTAGCCAGTGAGTGTGTGAGAGAGTGAGTCTGAGTTTGTGAGTGAGAAACAGAACATTTTTTCTGAGTTAGTCACCGCGGGGAGAGGCTCGGCTTCCTTCCAGCTGGCCTGCCGGCTCTATCCAGGAATGTGAATGTGGCTGGAGGCCTGGGTGGGGTCGCTGGATGGGGCATCGGGGCAAGTTGCACCCATAGCAAGCGGAGCACAGCATGCGACAGAGAACAATACAATCCATCTTGCGTGGTCGTTTCTCAGTTTCACACTTGTGTAACTTGTGAAAACCCAACGTATATTCACACTTCACTGTAGTGTGTGTGTGTGTGTTGTGCAGGGGCTTTTACACTGTTTCTCCCATTTGGAGACATTTGCATATTCTTTATTTCCAAAACAACAAACGAAAAACAACACGGGTGTCTTTTATTTCACAATAAGAAATAGGGGGTGGGGCGGGCTGACTTGTTGGTTGTCTATTTAAAAGTCTAATAAGAATTGCAATTTCAAAAAAGGAGCCAACCCAATGGTGGCGATGTGATGTGATGTCTAGGGTGTATACACAGCTGCTACACCGCAAAGCACTTCAGTCAAACCATTCATCACCACCCCTCCTGCCATCTAGTTGAGTACTCGAGGAAAAAGAAAGAGGTGCACAAAATGCCTGTGAGGTATGGAGTAACCAGTTTATCGCAGCGGTGAGACTAGTGGATCTCTAATCTGATTGCGGGGTAGTGAATTTGATTTACGGTCGCTGGGGCCAAAATGCATTTGGATTGCATAGGGGCATGTTCAAAACTAATGAAATGCTTGCTTTATTGTTGTTTTTACGACTGCTCGCCTTGAGGTGCAACAAAAATATTTTCTATTCCAAACGGCACATATTTAGCACATATAACAGAGAATGTATTTAAAGAGAAATTAGGGGAGGATAGCTGTAAATCCAGAATTATCTGCTAAACACAGTTATTTGACACAGATTTTTTTCCAGTAACGAGCACTTTAAAAGGCTGTTGAACAACTGTGGGTTGGGAGTGGGGGGTGTAATGATAGGGTTTTGCAGAAGAATACTTTTTTTTTTCTACGGGACATGTTCCCACCAGCAAGATGCCTGTCTGTGCATGTCAATCTGGTTCTGTTAGTATTGAGACAAGGGAAGAAGAAAAGCAGTTTTTGTTTCACAATGCACGGGCTGGGCCACGGCAACATCCCAGAAAAAGCCTCACTGGGTTTTGAGTGTGTGTGTGTGTGTGTGCAGGGCAGGAGGGGGGTGGGGGGGCATCTAACTATAATGAAAGCTCTACAGATCGATGTTGCATGATGGAGTTGAACTCTTCCAGTCGCATATGAAGTTGAAACCCATCCTCTTCTACAATACAGCTGACAGCCTCTTTATTAAACTCCCAATTCCAAAAAGAACTGGCGTCCAGAGATATTCAAAAGTTCACCAGCACTGTGTCACAGACTTTAAAATTGTCTTTGTCAAAATAATAGTCGCCCCCTTTTTATATACATGTTAGTGTGTAACATCATCTGCCCTTAACTTGTTTGTGGCCAAATAATTAGTTTGAGTAACCACTGAAGCAATGACTCGATAAATCATTCCGTATGAGGTCTTGGGTGATATTCTTGGTAGCAGACAGCATACTGCTGCTGGCCAATAGTATGGAATGAAGTGATTCTTTATGAGCGCCACCCTGCGCATGGCCCCACTGCCGTGGCGGTAACATAGTGACCACACAACCTTCCAGTTGTTGCATAACTAATATGGCAGCCACAGAGACATGTATTGGTCTGGATGTAGGAATGTTTTCTACAAAATGGAAACTACAAATGTTAGGTCAGTTTTCCCCTGTGAGTCTCGTTCGGAGTTTCAACTTGAAACACCACAGCCTTCAGCCGCAGCATCTCTAACAGCAACACACAAAGCCAGGCCAACATTAGTTGAAAACTAACTTCTCAGCCTTATATTCAGCAGAAGTGTATCTGTATGTGAGATGCAGTGCAGTATATTTCTGTGGTTGTGTGTTAACGTTGTTGTTTTTCTTTGTCCACAGAATCGAATCGAAGAGTGCTGAAGATCAAGAACCACTGAGAACGTTGGCCTTGCTTGAGCAATCCAAAGTGAGTGTCCAAAACATCTAGTAGGGAACATCCCTTATTTAGTCATGGCAAACATATTTTTGTTATTATTGTTAAATTGGTATCCCTCTTTAAAGGCACCATTGGTCTTGCCTCAGAGTAAAATTTTATTGTGTGGTTGTCAAACCAAACTCGAGACGGATTCTGACGTTGACGTTCTGACTTGAGGAATGTTTGTTGCAATGCTTCCCTGTGAACCTGGAAGGTCACGCCACTATTCAACTGTGACCTGTGTTGTAGAAACCTGACACTGGGCTTCTTCTGCAAGCTGGGCTTCTTCTCTCTGGCCTCCTTTAACCTTTCCCAAAACACACACACACACACCACACCACACTTCCCCTTCCAAGCACTTCAGCATGGCTTGTCGACCACCTGTGCTGTCCAAGCAACCCCAACCCCCTCCATCTCCTCCCCCTCATTCTAGGAAAACAGCCCATGTCGAAAAGGCTGCTCCTACACTATGTTACTGTCTACGTCTTGGCGAATGCTGTGAATGCATTTCGTTTTGAGAGTCAAGAAGTCAGGGCCCAAAAACCATGCAGTTTCCCTCCAAGGCCGCCTTGGTACAGGCCTGTGAGAGACCAGGAGAAAAGAGGCGTGTCTGAAATGATTGAGTGGTCTCTGGCTAGTTACGTGACAATTTTGTCTGGTCTGCTGTGCCCATATACCCCCCAGGCTACTCTCTCTTTCCCCCTCTTTTTCTTCCTCTCTGTATCTCTCTCTGTCTCGCCTTAGGCATTACCACAATACACGATAGTTGATAGAGAAGCCGATTAATCTATCTTTTTTTTTAATCTACCCTACCTTTTTCTTCTTGCTTTCTTTCTTTCTTTCTTTCTTTCTTTCTTTCTTTCTTTCTGTCTTCCTTATTGCCTTGCCCCTGTGAATTTCAGCTCCATAACCATATATACCTCCAATAAAATGTTTTGCTCTGGTCACTGTGACATGTTCCAGGCGATGACATCATCTCTGATCTCATTAAATGCTGTGTTTCATCAGGAATGTTGCTCTTTTGCCAGCATGGAGAAATGAAAAAGAAAGTAGAAGAGAGCAGCATTTGACTGTGGCCCGGTCTTTTAATTCTTTTCCAGACACAGGCTGTCTGCCTGTCTTATGATCCCACGAACAGAAGACTCTTTATTGAGAAGTTTGTCCCCCCTCCCACAAACTCATGCCATCACATGCTATCACTGATTATTATACAATTTCCACCCATCCACTCTTTAATTATTTATTTATTTTTTGTTTGTGATTCACAAACTCACAAACTAGGTCATACAGTAACAACCATGTAAGGATGGTATGTGTATTGTGATGTAGCATTTGGATTCTTAGATGAGAAGGTGGTCTTTTCCTTCTCCTGCTTTCCTCCTCCATCATGTTGTTGCTCTATTTTGCTCATTTTGTTCATGGCTGGGTCAGCTCCTCACCACTGACTTGATCCGGCCCTGGAGCTGGAAGCTGACCATATGCAGTCACATGTATTATTCTGAGACCTACCATACAAATATGTGTGTGCTAACACACACACATGCACGCACAGTGCCACTGCTGCCCTATTTTCATTTTCTCCTTGACTCTTTACATTCCTTCCTGCTCTTCCTCCCGCCTGTCTTAAGGCCGCAAACCCGAAGGCTTGCATTCCACTGGAGATGTTTTCTCTATCTCTGTGTCACAGCCCTTCCAAATCTACTCTCCATATCCCTCTCTCTCCATTTCTTCCACTGTTTGTAATCAAGTGCATTGTCATGTTTTTCTCTCTGGCGCTTCCTTTTCTTACACGTCCTTCTTGCGCTTCTATTTCACTCTCTTTCTTTCTCTCTCTTTAATTCCTCATATACCTCATTTGTTTTATTATTATGATTATTTCTGTCTCTCTGTCTGTGCTCTGTCTGTGCCCCTCCCAACAAAGTGAATGCCAGGAACATGTCAGCATGGTGAGAACGGCTCTAATAGTTCACTCTAGAGCTTACCATTGACCCCAGGGGAAGGGGGCATGGGGGGTGAGGAGAGCAAAATGAGCATGTCAATCCATAATTAACATAAAAAAAGGAAAAATTGAGAAAGTGGTGGATAAAGATAGAAGGAGAGAGAGAGAGAGAGAGAGAGAGAGAGAGGAGGGAGGGAACATAGATAGAGCTAGATTACACATCATGACTTACTATCTGGATGTTCCAGTGTGTCTAATCATGGTAAAGAAGCCCAAGAGTCCCAGAGCTATATCGAGAAAGTAGTACAGAAAGATGGAGATAAGGAGGGAAAGAGAAGTCGGAAGGGAGTTAGAGAGAGTAACTTAAGAAAGAGGAAGATAGTTAGACAGTGAAGGGGACGAGAGAGCAGTTAACAAGAGGGGAGGTAGTTTGACAGAGTGAAAGTGAGAGAAAGAGAGAATAATGAAAGAGAGAGAGAAAGATAATTAAAGAGACAGAGAGGCAGAGAGAGAAACAGACAGAGAGAGAGACAGAGAGAGGGGAGAGAGAGGGACAGAGAGAGAGGGACAAAGAGAGGGAGAGAGAGAGAGAGAGAGAGAGAGAGAGAGAGATAGAGAGACTGGGTGTGGCCTCCTTTGTGTCTGGGATGCAGAGGAACACAACACGGTGGTTTTCCTCCTTTAATGCGGGAGGTGATGAGAGCATACACACAACCGTTGCTTTTCCACTCCCTTTCTGAACCTGACATTTTGTTGTTGTTTTAAATGCCTCTCAGAGCTAATAATAACAGATCACTCTCATGTGCAAGAGCAGAAACGCCTTATATTCTAACAGCAGCATGCAATATTATGGAGGCTTTAAACAGCGGGTGACCATTTTGCCATTCTCCTCTCATAAACTGCAGGAGGAAAACAAAATCCAGGGGTTCTGTATAATTGAGTGGCCTTTTGGTTCTTTTCTTTACAAATGAGTCTTGTGGAAGGGGGGGGCACATTTACAGTATTTAGTGTTACTGTGAGTGTCCTCTGTCCTTGAGAAGTTTTCTCTGAGTAGCATTGGGTGTGTTCTGCTGGACTAGTCGGATTCACACACATCATTTTAGTGTGCACTTGTCAGACACTTTTAAGAGAGGCCAAACAGACTAATAGATTCACCATATGAAAAACTTTCAACATCTCAGCTATAGCAGCTTCATGAATGAGAACGTCCACATGTGGAACAAACATGAAAAACAGATGGAGAGATATGGGGAGGAAGAGTGCAAGAGAGTGAGGGAAGATACAGAGAGATGGAAAGAGCTATATTTAAGGAGATTAGGGTTTTTCTGCTAGCCATTAGGTAGCGTCATATTTGGCATGAGTGGCCGTTCGTTTCTCCTGTGTTGTTGTCTGCCATCTGTGTCATTTGTCCTCGATGCCCCTGGTCTTGGTCCACCTGTCCCACAGAGGCCATCTGAAGGCTATTTCAGAGCAGTGTTTCACATTACCCGGAGGCATTTCATGCATCTTATAATATCCCCCATCATGCCAAACCCATGGCTATTTATTGACTAGTGTTAATTGGCCCAGGGCATGTAATATACCCTTGGCAACCAGCCAAAACAGATACCCTGTTTGTTATGTTTTCTTTTTAAAATTTTCCCTTACTTTGTTTGATCCCCTCAGTCCTTTTGAATGTTTTATAGCCAGGAGATAGGAATACATGATGGGTGTCACTGTTTAGATCAGGTCACACAGGTAATTTGATAAGGGAGGGGCTGAACTTGATGGCAGAACTTTATTGATGGGACAATACAGGCTACAAATTGTGTATAACCTCAACATCATTCCAACATGCCACACTTATATCAACACATGCACTCACACGCACACGCACACACATACACAGAGGCCTGTGTAACCTGTAAGGCTGCTGCCAGCACGGCATTGGAACGTGTGTCAACATTCTCCCCTGTTTAGGCATCGATGCAAGGGACATGAAACAAATATCACATAGCTTCTCTCTAATGAAAAACAAACTTTACTTTAATTTACTGTATCTTTAACTCTCATTCCTTCTCGTTGATTCACAGAGCTGCTCGAGCTTATGTTGTCGAGCAGCGTGTCAATGCGTGTCACCATAATAGCCGATTCGTGTTTTAACAATGAGGGGGAGGGTGAAGTAACTGACACGTGAAGTGTGATCCTGTGTAGACATTGGGTGGAGGGAGAGAGGGTTTCTCACTTGTTTATAGACACATTTATTTCTGGTAGATCAAGATTTTATATGCTCACACATATTTGTAATAATAAACAGCAGTGAGAGAATGTCTCATCCCTCCTGACACTTTACGTAGACGGATAATGACCATGTCAGGCTGTTTTGCAAGCACATATTTACCGCGAGGATTCCCGTGGGGGCATTTGCATTGCATCCCATGGCAAATTGACATCTGCATTGATCTAGGGATTTGTTAAATAGGCATGCCATTACTGCACAACTTATTATTATGGTGCATTTGTGGGATTTTAAAATAGTTTGTTAAAAGTCCTGTGTTGCAATGGAAGGGCAAGTCCAATTGGTCGACAGAAATACTACAATGTACCACTTCAAATTGTAAACTACTACAATCAAATCAAATTATATACACAAACACCCATTTACTCAGGCATAAATTGACTTATCAACCACTCAAGCAGTTGCCCTTCACTAATATCTGTATAGAAAGCCTATATTGTCTGTGTTGTCTGAACGTATAACCGCTGCGTAGTTCCCTAGTTGCCTCTCATATCCTGCTTCTGTTGTTGTGGACCGGTTTCCGTTTTTATTGGTTGATTAGGGCCAACAAGACAATGTGCAAAATAATACTGACATAGTTTAACAGTTTAATACTTACCGGTCATCCATGGCAAAATTGTTTAACAATGATTCAAAACGTTGGTCACAGTGTGTATTTCTAAACATATGGAAGCATCTAACTATAATGAAAGTCTTTGAACGTATGTGTGTGTGTGTATGTGTGTGCATGTGCGTGTTTGTGTGTGTACATGTATGTCTTTAATACGATTTTTTCAACAATTCTTCATCCAATGGACTTCACACTTCACAGAGTAAAGTTTTTGTGGCGATCATTTCTCCAAAAAACTGCAACCAATACCAGAGGTATTGGTTGCAGGCATGCACATTACAGACAGGCAGGGACACAAATTACGAACAGACACGTTACAAACGGCACATAAATAGTGTAGATTAACACCTCTGCATTGAAGTGTGGAAGCCATTTGTGGCTATGTAGAGTCCTGGCTTAGACTGACTTGTGCAATTGCAGGGCTGGTCAGTGAAGAGGTATTAATGAAACATGGACATATGTTGTTCCAGAATCAAGAGTGGATCTGCAAGTCAGCATTTTTTAAGAAGCAGGACACCCCAGCATGGGCCGGATGTAAACAAACCGCTTTCGAAAAATGTTATTTTATCTTATAAACGTACACACAGAGAAGGAACAGCCTTTGGATGTATGACATCTGTCTGTACAGAAGCTAATAGATGATAACTTGCTGTGTTGTTGTCAAATGTTTGTTGCCACTGAATAATTGAATACAGCCAGCCTTATTTGTCACCGTATTTGTCCCAAATTAAGATCAAGTCAATTAAGATTTGCACATTTTATTCAAACAATAATGTCCACACACGTCCAAACATCACGTCCAATAAAATAACATCTTAATTGATACTGGCTGATGTGTGGAAGCCTGTGTGCATGCACACGCCATGTTTTCAAAAAAAGGAGGCAACGCTCAAAGTTGCAGCCCATTCTCTTGACATGCGAGAGGGGTACGCACCGAATCTGACTGCTTTCCTCAGGCCTGGGTGTGGTCATTATCCATCCATGTTTCCAAAATAAAGAGTACGCACAGGGAGAGGTGGCAGTTTTGTTAGCCTGTGTAACGTAATCCCGCGTTGCCAGGCTGGTCCATTACTGCCATCTAGTGTTTATTTTAGGATTGTACAACAGAAAAAAGAAAAGCGCTGAAACGTATGCACACTTGTAATCATGTTGGTGGGTTGAAAGGGAGAAAATCCAATCTTTTATCTGAATAACATGGTTTGCTCTATATCATAAGATCACATTGCTGGGCTTAATTGATTCTTTACCTTTACTCGCTTTGCAGAACTACCAAGGCCATTTGCATCACACCAGGTTACAAAACGAGGAGAGTGAAAACACAGGGTATGTGTGTTTTAATTACTATTTCTGATTTCTGATTAATATTACATACGTTATTTGATTGTTATTAATTAATGTATTACTTAAATAATTACATAAATTGCTAATAGAATGTTTTTTTATTTTTTTATTTGCAGATGGCTGAAGAAGAGGAAACTAGGGAGGTGCTCTTTCCAGACTGGGAGGGGCCAGATAAAACTGGCCTCACCATTGAGCATACGGGTGAAGGAGAAATATTTGTCAAAGAGGTGAAAGGGGAGTCGCCTGCAGCACGGTCCGGGAGAGTACATGAAGGCACAGCATAATTACTTTTTTTCAGAACATTTATACAATGTCCTGTCTATATATATATATCACTCTCAACACAATGCATTGTTGCTTTCTGTCATGTCTCTGAATTATTCAGGTGACCAGATAGTGGGTGCTACCATTTACTTTGACAAAATGAGCTCGGAAGACACGGCTGAGATACTGAAGACATTGAACCGCCACAAAGTTGGACTGAAACTACAAAACAGAGGGGACAAGTCTCCGGGGCGCTCACCCTTGAACACACCCTTGAGCACGCCGTGCCGCTCACCGATGGGCACGCTGACATGGGAAGGAAAGAGCCGCTTTGGAGGATCCAGTCCCGACATTGTCCTTGTTAGTTTGGTCCTTTTGTTGTTTTACGCAAGATTAGGCAATAGAGGAAATCTTTAGAGCATTGTTTCTCTGTACAATGTCTTCTATGAAATAATGTATAAATGACTGACAAGTGTTTAAATGACTTCTACCAACAGAGTGGGGATGATGAGGACTACAAAAGAATATACACGAAGAAAATTAAACCCAGGCTGAAATCAGAAGACCTTGCAGAGGGAGTGGATGTACGCACTGAGCGGCACAGCAGCACAAGCAGTGATGGCAGCACAATTACCACCATCACACGCCGCATCACAACCTACACTGTGGATATGCCTGGAGGCATAAGTGAGAAATCTGAACTTTCAAGCCCTGAGGTCAAAGGGCTAAGATATGGATCTGGTGATGGATCACCATGCAGTAGAATTTCACACGGGAGTCTATCAGGTAAAGATGGCGCTGAAGAGGGAGTTTTTGAGTTAGGAAATGTCTCATTAACCACACCAAAAGTTAGCTCAACAGAGACACACTGGAGTACTGGAGGGTTGAAAACAACTACGAGGGGGATGGAGGGAGATGGAAGTTTAGGACTGAGATTGAAGGGGCCACAGTTCGGAATGTCAGGGGGTAAAGGCCAGGGTGGTTTGAACATGTCTAGGGGGCTTGGTGAGCATGGAGACGGGACTATGCACACAGGCATGAAGCATGTTACAACAGGGGGTTTAGAAGGAGCAGAAATTGTCAGCTCAGATCTTAAAGGAGCATCTTTTGGTGTGTCTTTGCCAGGAAAAATTACACACTTTTCCTCCACATCTGTTAGCAAAGTTGAAGAGGGAGATGCAGACATCCGATTTGGCAAAGGCAAAGCTAGTGTCTCTGACATTACAATTGGTCAACAGAGGACATTGGGTTCAGGCCAAATTGACATGTCAAGCCAGAGATCTGATGGGACATCTACAGATATTGACACTGAATTGAGGGCAGGTACTTTGGCATCAGGTTTTAATGTGAAATGTGATGATGAAAATCTAAATGTTGGGACACATGTCTCAACAGAGGTTGTAGATATTTCTCTGAAAGGTGAAAATCTGAGTCAGCCAAACTCATTAGGAGGAGGAATAGCCCTAAAAATAGACAATGGAAGGTCTGAATCAGAAATAAAGATGCCAAAAATATCCATGCCATCACTTGGATTCAGCGATGCAAAAATGCAAGGTCAAAGTGTCAAGATTAATTATCCTAAAGATTACATTGATAAAAAACAAATTGAAAGTACGATCAAAAGACCAGAAGTTGATATTGGAATTCCTTCTATCTCTGGGACCAAGATCTCAATGCCAGATGTCAGCCTGAAAAGTCCAGAGCTCACAGATATGAATGTGTCATTAACAAGAATTGAGGGAGACAAGAAACCACGAAAAGTTGGACTTTTCAAAGGAGCAGAACAAAAAGCTGATGTTGAAATGAAAGGAGCAGAAGGTGGATTCAAAATACCAAATGTGAAAATGCCATTATTTGGCTTCAAAGCTCCAGAATTAGATGGATCAGAGGTGGACATGAATCTTCCCAAAGCAAACATTGACATCAAAACAGCAGCAGTTGATATCAAAGGACCAGCAATTGATGGTGGACGAGATGAAAAACAAAATGGGCTGACATTTAACAGACACTCCATCTCAGGAACAAAACTATCCATGCCGAACTTGGACTCCAACCTGATTGGACCCTCGGTTAAGGGTAATTTGGATATCCCAGGTCCAATGATGGAAGGAGACATCAAAACACCAAAAGTGGAAATTGAAGGTTTAGATATTAATATCAAGGGAGCTGGATTAAAAATGCCAAAGATGAAAACGTCACCATTTGGCTCCAACGTTTCTAAAGTGGAGGGACCCGAATTGAACATTGATCATCCCAGAGCAGACATTGACGTTGAAATGCCTAATGTTGATATCAAAGGACCAGATATTGACATTGAAGGCAATGGTGGAAAAATTCCAAAGTCGAAATTTAAAATGCCCTCTGTCTCAGGACAAAAACTTACCATGCCTAATGTGGACGTGAACTTGACTGGACCCACAACAAAGAGTAATACAGATGTGTCAGTTCCAAAGATTGAAGGTGACATTGAAGCACCCAAAGTGGAAATTGAAGGTCCAGATGTTAATATTGATGGAGCTGGATTCAAAATGCCAAATATTAAAATGGCACAATTTGGCTTCAAAGGGAAAAAAATGGACAGACCAGAAGTAGACATTGACCTTTCCAAGGCAGACATTGACATCAAAGCACCCAAAGTTGATATCAAAGGACCAGAAATCGACGTTGAAGGTCAAGATGGCAAAATCAAAGGGGCAAAATTCAAATTGCCCTCCTTTTCAGAACCAACCAATTCTATGCCTAATATAGACTTGAGCTTGACAGGGCCTACAATCAAAGGTGGTGCAGAGGGATCTGTTCCAAAGGTTGAAGGAGAAATAGGGCCACCAAAGGTGGACATTGAAGGTCTAGATGCTAATGTTGAAGGGCCTGAAGGTGGATTTAAAATGCCAAAGATGAAAATGCCATCATTTGGCTTCAGAGGTCCAAAAGTGGAGCGACCAGAAGTAGACATGGATCTTCCCAAAACAGACATTGACATTCAAGCACCTAAAGTTGATATCAAGGTACCAGGAATCGACATTGAAGGCCCTGATGGCAAAATTGAAGGGCCCAAATTCAAAATGCCCTCCATCTCAGGACCAAAAATATCCATACCTGATATTGACTTAAATGTCAAAGGACCAAGTTTAAAGGGTGAAACAGATGTGTCAGTTCCAAAGGTGGGAGGATGCATCAAAACACCAAAAGTGGAAATTGAAGGTCCAGGTGTAGGTATTGAAGGGCCTGACGGTGGATTTAAAATTCCAAAGATAAAAATGCCAACATTTGGCTTCAGAGGTCCAAAAGTGGAGGGACCAGACGTAGACATGGATCTTCCCAAAGCAGACATTGACATTCAAGCACCTAAAGTTGATATCAAAGTACCAGGAATTGACGTTGAAGGCCCTGAAGGCAAAATTGAAGGGCCCAAATTCAAAATGCCCTCCATCTCAGGACCAAAAATATCCATGCCTGATATTGACTTAGATTTCAAAGGACCAAGTTTAAAGGGTGACACAGATGTGTCAGTTCCTAAGGTTGGAGGAGGCATCAAAACACCAAAAGTGGAAATTGAAGGTCCAGGTGTCGGTATTGAAGGGCCTGAAGGTGGATTTAAAATGCCAAAGATGAAAATGCCATCATTTGGCTTCAGAGGTCCTAAAGTGGAGGGACCAGAAGTAGACATGGATCTTCCCAAAGCAGACATTGACATTCAAGCACCTAAAGTTGATATCAAAGTACCAGGAATCGATGTTGAAGGCCCTGAAGGCAAAATTGAAGGGCCCAAATTCAAAATGCCCTCTATCTCCGGACCAAAAATATCCATGCCTGATATTGACTTAGATTTCAAAGGACCAAGTTTAAAGGGTGACACAGATGTGTCAGTTCCAAAGGTTGGAGGAGGCATCAAAACACCAAAAGTGGAAATTGAAGGTCCAGGTGTAGGTATTGAAGGGCCTGAAGGTGGATTTAAAATGCCAAAGATGAAAATGCCATCATTTGGCTTCAGTGGTCCAAAAGCTGAGGGACTAGAAGTAGACATGGATCTTCCCAAAGCAGACATTGACATTCAAGCACCTAAAGTTGATATCAAAGTACCAGGAATTGACGTTGAAGGCCCTGATGGCAAAATTGAAGGGCCCAAATTCAAAATGCCCTCCATCTCAGGACCAAAAATATCCATGCCTGATATAGACTTCAAGTTGAAAGGACCAAGTTTCAAGGGCGATGTAGATGTGTCAGTTCCAAAGGTTGGAGGAGACATCAAAACACCAGAAGTGAAAGTTGAAGCTCCGGATGTAGGTATTGAAGGGCCTGAAGGCGGATTTAAAATGCCAAAGATGAAAATGCCATCATTTGGCTTCAAAAGTCCAAAAGTGGTGGGACCTGAAGTAGACATTGATCTTACCAAAGCAGACATTGACATTCAAGCACCGAAGGTTGACATTGAAGTCCCAGAAATCGACGTTGAAAGGCCTGATGGAAAAATTAAAGGGCCCAAATTCAAAATGCCCTCCATCTCAGGACCAAAAATATCCATGCCTGATATAGACTTTAATTTGAAAGGACCAAGCGTCAAGGGCGATGCAGATTTGTCAGTTCCAGTGGTTGGAGGAGACATCAAAACACCAAAAGTGGACGTTGAAGGTCCAGATGTAGTTATTGAAGGGCCTAAAGGTGGATTTAAAATGCCAAAGATGAAAATGCCATCACTTGGCTTCAAAGGTCCAAAAGTGGAGGGACCAGAAGTAGACATGGATCTTCCCAAAGCAGACATTGACATTCAAACACCTAAAGTTGATATCAAAGTACCAGGAATTGATGTTGAAGGCCCTGATGGCAGAATTGAAGGGCCCAAATTCAAAATGCCCTCCATCTCAGGACCAAAAATATCCATGCCTGACATTGACTTAGATTTCAAAGGACCAAGTTTCAAGGGTGACATAGATGTGTCAGTTCCAAAAGGTGGAGGACACATCCAAACACCAAAAGTGAAAGTTGAAGCTCCAGATGTAGGTATTGAAGGGCCTGAAGGTGGATTTAAAATGCCAAAGATGAAAATGCCATCATTTGGCTTCAAAGGTCCCAAAGTGGTGGGACCTGAAGTAGACATTGATCTTCCAAAAGCAGACATTGACATTGAAGCACCGAAGGTTGACATCGAAGTCCCAGAAATCGATGTCGAAGGCCCTGATGGCAAAGTTAAAGGGCCTAAATTCAAAATGCCCTCCATATCAGGACCAAAAATATCCATGCCTGATATAGATTTCAATTTGAAAGGACCAAGCGTCAAGGGCGATGCAGATTTGTCAGTTCCAAAGGTTGGAGGAGACATCAAAACACCAAAAGTGGACGTTGAAGGTCCAGATGTAGTTATTGAAGGGCCTAAAGGTGGATTTAAAATGCCAAAGATGAAAATGCCATCACTTGGCTTCAAAGGTCCAAAAGTGGAGGGAGCAGAAATAGACATTGATCTTCCCAAAGCAGACATTGACATTCAAGCACCAAATGTTGACATTACAGTGCCAGAAATTGATATTGAAAGCGCTGATGGCAAAATTAAAGGGCCCAAATTCAAAATGCCCTCCATCTCAGGACCAAAAATGTCCATGCCTGACATAGACTTCAATTTGAAAGGACCAAGTTTCAAGGGTGATGGAGATGTGTCAGTTCCAAAGGTTGGAGGAGACATCAAAACACCAAAAGTGGAAATTGAAGGTCCAGATATAGGCATTGAAGGACCTGAAGGTGGATTTAAAATGCCAAAGATTAAAATGCCATCATTTGGCTTCAAAGGTCCAAAAGTGGTGGGACCTGAAGTAGACATTGATCTTCCTAAAGCAGACATTGACATTAAAGCACCGAAGGTTGACATTGAAGTCCCAGAAATTGATGTTGAAGGCCCAGAAGGCAAAATTAAAGGGCCCAAATTCAAAATGCCCTCCATCTCAGGACCAAAAATATCCATGCCTGATATAGACTTCAATTTGAAAGGACCAAGTTTCAAGGGGGACGTAGATGTGTCAGTTCCAACGGTTGGAGGAGACATCAAAACACCAAAAGTGGAAATTGAAGGTCCAGATGTAGGCATTGAAGGGCCTGAAGGTGGATTTAAAATGCCAAAGATTAAAATGCCATCATTTGGCTTCAAAGGTCCAACGATGCAAGGACCAGAAGTGGACATTGACCTCCCCAAAGCAAACATTGACATTAAAACACCTAAAGTTGATATCCAAGTACCAGGAATTGACGTTGAAGGCGCTGAAGGCAAAATTAAGGGGCCCAAATTCAAAATGCCCTCCATTTCAGGACCAAAAATGTCCATGCCTGACATAGACTTCAATTTGAAAGGACCAAGTGTCAAGGGTGATGTAGATGTGTCAGTTCCAAAGGTTGGAGGAAACATCAAAACACCAAAAGTGGAGGTTGAAGGTCCAGATGTAGGCATTGAAGGGCCTGAAGGTGGATTTAAAATGCCAAAGATGAAAATGCCATCATTTGGCTTCAAAGGTCCAAAAGTGGAAGCACCAGAAGTAGACATTGATCTTCCCAAAGCAGACATTGACATTCAAGCACCGAATGTTGATATCACAATACCAGAAATTGATGTTGAAGGCCCTGATGGCAAAATTAAAGGTCCCAAATTCAAAATGCCCTCCATCTCAGGACCAAAAATATCCATGCCTGATATCGACTTCAATTTGAAAGGACCAAGCTTCAAGGGCGATGTAGATTTGTCAGTTCCAAAGGTTGGAGGAGACTTCAAAACACCAAAAGTGGAAGTTGAAGGTCCAGATGTAGTTGTTGAAGGGCCTAAAGGTGGATTTAAAATGCCAAAGATGAAAATGCCATCATTTGGCTTCAAAGGACCAAAAGTGGAGG
>OMOU01089326.1:0-10913 GCA_900312585.1 Malacocephalus occidentalis
GTGTCGGCTTTGAGGACACCTCTGAGCTGGGGGTTGGCTGCTGCTGGCAGCGGAGCAGGAGCAGGGGCTGGTTCTTCATGTTGAGGCTCATCGGTCTTGGGACCTGAGGAGGAAACCATCATCGACATCATTGCCTGTCTTAGAAGTGCAAGCACAAAACCAATGTGTATTCTAATTTTCCCATATTAAACCAGAGGTTTAAATATGGATATATGGTAAATCTGAGGTTGAAGGTGAAGACACCATATATGAACCCAATAGTCAATTCAGTCAATACAATGCAAGGGTTATATAAAGATACATACTCATGTGGGAAAGAGACAAACATGTTTACCTTTGCTTGGTGGGACAAAGTTGCCATCGATGATGCGTGGTTTGTCATGGTAGAAGACACAGTGGGGCTTCTGGCAGCCAGCCGGTTGGTTCTCCCAGTAGCATGGAATCTCTTTTCTGTTCTTCTGTTTAGGATGGAAAAGAGCAGCACGCATGTTAATATGCGTGCTTATGCAAGAGTCAAGCCGCCCACGTCAAAGCTTAAAGTAGCTTTAGCTAACCTGGATCTCCATGTGGCGGAACTTGCAGGCGGGGCGGAAGCAGCGGCCCTTCTCCCACAGGTTGCACACTGTCTCATTGCCCCGAGCAGACTCACAGTGTCTGAACGGGCAGCCGTCTCCCTGGAGGACAGCAGAAGATAAAGTAATGTTATCACCTGAGCATTGCTGGGATTTCTAATTTTTTTTTGTTGTATATATATTTATTTTACAAATGGCGACATTATGGACACATTGCGCCAATCCACAGATCACATACTTTGGTGCAGGTGGAGTAATAGTAGAAGTAGCAGTCATCTCCGTGGTTGGTCATGGTTAGGCAGGGTTATTCGCAGGTTTTCCCTTTTCAGCTGTGGGTTCACTTTTCTTCAGGGCAACAGGAAAGTCCCTAATAATATGACAAAAGACCATTCCCATTCCTGACATGGCTGTTCAGACATCAAGCCGTACTCATTTAAAAGGGGGGCGGGTGTTTGGGGTTGTGGGCAATAGTTACCTGATGTGGCTGAGAAGCGTCTGCTTTCTGGGTGCACTTCAGACAGGATGTCTCCTTGGTGTTACGGTGTCCTGAAGGAACACTTGATCCATGAGATAAGAGGGAGAGAGAGTTGGTGGTCTAGAGACACTTGTCCCCTTCCGAGACCATCCGAGACACCTGTATTTCCGGCAGACTGCTAAACAATACCGATGGGTGGTGCAATGTCCTTGTGTAGGGTGGGTGTTTTTTTTGTTTTTTTTTAATAGAAGGAACTAAATGGAGAATTTGGTGAGGGGGACCAGAACAGCGAGGGCTGTTAAAAAAAAACTCCTCTCGATGGGATCCAAGAATAATGGAATCGGGAATGGCAAAAAATATATTTTTGAAAAACTCAACAAAGGGGGGAAAAAACTCCTTCGGCCTCCTTAGGCTAGGGGATGGGGAAGGGTAGGCGCACGATTTGTGGTACTGGATGAGGTCGGAATGGATCCCTAAACTGGGTTACATTTGACCTTTGGAGACTACAAACGTGGAATGGAACCAAAAGTCTTCAGGGGAATCTACGTTCACAGGGAAACTGCATCCAGATCCAGAGATCCCATCAGTGGGAGAAGCAGGTTTAAAAACCTACAAGACAAAGCCCTCCCCAGGGAACTGAAAAGGGTGGTTATGAGGACAAACAGTTTGCACATAATCAACACATTAGGTACAGCATTAAATACTTCAAGGCAGCCAGGACTTTAAGTTGCAACCAGACCTAGTTGGAAATCAGCCTCACATTTCAGTTGTTAACTTAAGAATAGTGGTCTTTATATGAACCTATAATAGTTAACAGTCCTAAAGCAAATACATTTTTTGTATCAAAGTCCCCAGAGGTACACACTTCCATTGTAACAGACTGGACTATTCTAAACTACTAATATACAACGACGCTAAACAGTGTTAGCCCCCCACCAACTGATCACGTAATCTAGTACCCTACTACTACCACAGAAACAGTGACAGAAATAAACATAGTTTAGTTTAATTCTAATAAAGATCTTGTCAACTGGCTGGCATGTGGTGCACTTTGTTGACATTTGGGTTGAGTCCAGCGATGATGTACATACACCGCTTAGAGTATATGTACAGCCGTTATACTCAGAGCCAGTTAGATAGCCACGGCATGACAGCATAATACAACATAGAGCATGGCATGTGTGCGCTAACAACAAACTATACACTAAACTTTAGGGTAAATCAGGTGGTAGAATCAGTTTATAGGATTCTACATGTAAAGCTAGTGCTACCTAGCTAGTGCTAACTAAGTAGCTAGTGCCAAGTATGCGGAGAGGCCTAGCCAACGTAGAGCTAATGCAAGATATAATACAAGATATAAATATAGCTCACATTGTTTAACACAAGAAGAAGAGAAACAAATAAACGATGTGTTTTGTGTTAATTACCAGTATCGGATTAAAATAGAAACCATATATTCTAACGTAGAGGAAATAGACCTGTCCTCGACTCCGTGCCAGCATTCGAATCGAAACAAAATGGCGGCGGAAGAGAAACACAAGCGAAAGACACGCCCCCACACTGTCGTCACCGACCCCCCACCCCAAAACCCACATACACCCATACACGCACATACACCCCCGGTGACGTGTAAAATGGATTTAATCTGATACGAAAGAATGGAAATAATTCAATATGTTAAATATCTATGTACATTTTTCGTAAATATGCATTTCATAAATTAAATAACCGATATGAACAATGTAATGCTCCCGGAGCATGAGCCTGGGGTTCTTGTCTTGGCTGGCTGAGGCGTAGCTGGTGTAGCTGCTCCATGGTGTCTCTGGTGGCGGCTTCACGTGGCAATTGTTGCACCGCCAGCGCTGTCCTCTGCTGGGCTCCACCTGTCCATCTGCACCTGCCATCACTGTCATCAGAGAAAATGGCTGGTGATGGGGGGGGCCACTAGATCCCTAGCTTGATTGAAGAGAGCTCCACATTGGGTGCTATTGCAGTGATTGTTGCTGCTACACCAGGGCTCCTCTTAATATCAGGTCACAGGTGGATGTTGAATAAACCACTTGATTGAAGAGTTTGTAGTTGAATGTAGACAGAGCAGGTGGGAACTGCTAGCATGCTAGCACTTTCTTGACTTTGTGTGGTGATGAGACTGCATTGATTAGCCAATGCACCACAGGTGTACTGCCTCACCCAACTAACTAGACTCCAACTAACAGGTGAGGCTGCTTAAACCAGATACACACACTACAGTCCCTAGCTGTGTCCCAAATGAAAGGAATCTGCCAGCTGCCTTGCTGTCTGGAGAGGCACTATCCTTTGGAGGCAATGTTTTTGACCTGTAAAGGAGTATGGTTCGAGACCTCCAAGGCAGCAAGACGTCATCAATATGCACAGATAGTTGACGTCCGTCAATTACTACCACCTGTTGGTCATTTGGTCAAAATTATTTTCAATATGAATATTCAGTAACTAAACTGTTGATTTCTGTCTGTCAGAATGCCAATATAATTTACATTTCCACACTAACTCCATCTGTCGCTAGCCATTGTGTTCTTCTTGTCAGAGAAGTGGAGCTCCATGCGATTGAGGGAAGGCCAATTTATACTTCTGCGTCGAATCTACACCATACCTAAGGCGTAACCTACGCGTCAAGCTACGCCGTAGCCTACGCCGTAGCTCCACATGCACATTTACATTTAGGGCATTTGGCAGATTCTTTCCAAAGCACATTTGTCAAACATAATTGCAAGGTTAATAGAACAAGTTTAATAAAAGATTTTAATGTTATAAATAGTACTTAAGAACGTTAAGTACTATTCATAATGCCAAGACGTACAAACGCGCAGGTTAGTGCTAGGGTTGAGGCTGGTGAGCGACTCCATCATGAAGTCAGCCAGGAGCTCGTTCCACCACTGCGTTGCCAGAACTGAGAAGAGTTGGCAGAGTGATGTTTGTCTGTTTGCCTGCCGGAATGACTAATGTTTGGAGGTAAGTAGGGCAACTCCTCACCTCGGCTACGCCTTGAGATTTTGTCCATGAAAATCACAAACAGAATTGGTGACAAGGGGCAACCTTGGCGGAGTCCAACACCCACTGAGAACGTGCTTGACTTTGTGCCGAGAATACGGACACAGCTCTCACTTTCTTTGTACAAGGACCGAATGGCACGTACTAACGGCCCCGGCACCAGGGGATTTCCAGGAGGACACAGTCTTAAGCCGACAAAGTCGACAAAGCACATGTAGACTGGATGAGCAAACTCCCATGCCCCCTGCAAGGGTAAAGAGTTGGTCCACTGTTCCACGGCCAGGACGGAAACCACATTGCTCCTCCTGAAATTAAGGTTCGACAGTCGGCCGGAGCCTCTTTTCCAGCACCCAGAAATAAACTTTCCCGGCTCTGCCATGCCACAGGGACTGTCCCCGACCCCCACGCAACATTGAATAGGCGTGTCAGCCATGACAGCCCCACAATGTCCAGAGCCTTCAGCATCTCATGGCGAATCTCATCCACACCTGGCGCCTTGCCACCAAGAGCTGTTTGACGACTTCAGCGACCTCTTCCAAGGATATGGGTGAGGCCCCCCCCCCCAAGGCTTTGGAATCTGCCTCTTCCCCAGAGGGCGTGTTGGTCCGGTTCAGGAGTTCCTCAAAGTGTTCCTTCCACCGCCCGACAACATCCTCAGTCTGGGTCAGCATTTCTCCTCCTCGACTGAGTACAGCCTGAGCTACGCCCTGCATTCCCTTCCTGAGTTGCCAACCGAAAGTCCTTCTCCATGGCCTCCCCGAACTCCTCCCACACCCGGGTTTTTGCTTCGGCGACCGCTGAGGCTGCAGCCCTCCTGGCCTCCCGGTACCCGTCTGCTGTTTCGGGAGACCCCTGGGCCAACCAAGCCCAAAAGGCCTTCTTCTTCAGCCTGACGGCTTCCTTCACCACTGGTGTCCACAAGCGGGTTCTTAGGTTGCCACCATGACATCCACTGACAGCCTTCTGACCACAGCTCCTAGCCGCTGCCTCTGCAATGGAGGCTCTGGACATGGCCCACTCGGATTCCATGTCCCCAACCTCCCCCAGGATACAAGAGAAGTTCTTTTGGGGTTGAGAGTTAAAGACCCTATGGACAGGGGCTTCCACCAGAGGTTCCCAGTTCACCCTCACTATCCGCTTGGGTTTACCAGGTCTGTCCGGCAGTTATGGCCAGTCCATGACTAGCACAGAAGTCCAACAACAAAGCACCACTCTGGTTCAGATCGGGCAGGCCGTTCCTCCCAATCACCCCCCTCCAGTTTTCTTCATCGTTGCCCACATGCGTGTTGAAGTCCCCCAGTAGAACTATGGAGTCCCCCGATGGCACCCTTTCCAGGATGCCCTCCAAGGACTCCAAGAAGGCCGGATACTCTGAACTGCTGTTTGGTGCATAAGCACGCACAGCAGTAAGAGCCTTCCCCCCAGCGACTTGCAGTCACATGGAGGCGGTCCTCTCGTTCACCGGGGAAAACTCTAACACAACGGCACTCAGCCGGGGACTTGTGAGTATCCCCACACCCGCCTGACACCTCACACCCTGGGCAATTCCGGAAAAGTAGAGAGTCCAGCCCCTCTCCGGGAGTTTGGTTCCAGAACCGGTGCTATGCGTGGAGATAAGCCCAACTATATCTAGTTGATACCGCTCCACCTCCCGCACCAGCTCCAGCTCCTTTCCCGCCAGTGCGGTGACATTCCACATCCCTAGAACCAGTTGGCGATGCCGGGGATCCGTGTGCCCAGGACCCCGCCTTTGCCTACCGCCCGGTTTACAATGCACCCTGCTCTTTGCAGACGATGTAGTTCTGTTGGCTACATCAGACCTCCAGCATGCACTGGGGCGGTTTACAGCCGAGTGTGAAGCGGGATGAGAGTCAGCACCTCCAAGTCTGAGGCCATGGTTCTCTGCCGGAAAATGGTGGAGTGCTCCCTCTGGGTTGGGAGTGAGTTGCTGCCTCTAGCGAAAAAGTTCAAATATCTCGGGGCCTTGTTCATGAGTGAAGGAAAAATGGAACGGGAGATGGACAGACGGATTGGTGCGGCGTCTGCAGTAATGCGGGCGCTCTACCGGCCCGTTGTGGTGAAGAAGGAGCTCAGCCGGAAGGCGAAGCTCTCGATTTAAAGATGGTATCGAAAGAACAAGATTGCGGATACAAGCGGCCGAAAACTGTTTCCTTTGAAGGGTGGCTGGGCTCAGCCTTAGAGATAAGGTGAGGAGCTCAGACATCCGGAGGGAGCTCTGAGCAGAGCCGCTGCTCCTCCGCATCGAAAGGAGTAGGCTGATGTGGTTCTGGCATCTGACCAGGATGCCTCCCGGGCGCCTCCCTTTAGAGGTTTTCCGGGCACTGGGAATGCCTCGGAATTGCCCAGGAGGAGCTAGAAGTGCTGCTGGGGATAAGGATGCCTGGAGAGCCCTGCTTAGCCTGCTGCCTCTGCGACCCGGCCCCGGATAAGCAGAAGCAAATGGCTGGATGGATGGTAAGTAGGGCCGTCCGGACATTCCCTGCTGGCTGAATGTTTTCCCCGGTGAGACATTCCTTGGATCATGGTGGAGCAGACTTTCAGTGCTTGCGCCCCTTGGCTCGGGCTTCTGCTGTTGCTGGTGGTGGGCCTGTGCCCCTCAGGATGGTGCTGGTAAATGCCAGCTCCATCGCAAATAAATCTTTCATACTGAACTATTTATTAATGTCGAAAGAATTGGATTTACTGTTTCTGACAGAGACTTGGCAGAGGAGTGACGATTGTGGCCCCCTAATTGAACTATGCCCGCCAGATTGTACTTTTATCAGCACTCCCAGGACCTCGGGCCGGGGTGGAGGACTTGCTGTGTTGTTTAGGAGCTTTGCAAATTGGATGGTGGCTTCCTCCTCGGTTGAACTGCAGATGACCAAAGTTGGTTGTTCAAATCTGTTTAATTGTATTTTATTTTTCTGTTATTTTATGTCTGAATTCTGTGAGCCTGGACAGAGGTATTATAGCTGGTGATTTTAATATTAATGTGGATGACCATACAAGCAGTTTTGCAGCTTCTTAATGCCTTTAAATTGTATTTAACATGTGTCCAGTCCCATGCACATGAGGGGTTATACCTTGGAAGTTAGTTTACACTTAAATATTTAAATATAATATTTAAATATTGATTGTATTTGCTCTGAGGAGTTGCATGTTAATGATGATGAATGTCTTTTCTTCAACCTGTCTTAACTTTATTATCTGCCTTGTAATTTGCTCTCACATCTTAAATCGCCTCTCAGCAGTGACATTTTCTGCAGCTTTTAACCCGAGCACAGGGCAGATTTCTCACGCTGACGTTGATTGGCTGGATCACAAATTTTATGTGCATTGCTCTTCCATTTTGAATTAAGTGGCTTCTCTAAAATTCAACTTGTTCCCTCCGTCAGTTCATCATCCTGGTTAAACGGCACTTTTCGTTGTTTCAGGCGTAAATGTTGGAGGGTGGATCAACTGTGGAAATCCACCAAGTTCCATGTTCACCATATTTATTGCAAAGACCCCTTAACTGATGTTGCTAGGGCTTCTTCCTTTGCTAACCTAATATCCTCCAATAAACAAAATCCTATTTGAGACTCTAAACAACATTGTCACTCCTGCGCCCCCCGGTGGGCCTGTATTTTCACACTTTCTCTCCTTCTTTGTGGATAAGGTTAGAGATGTTAGTGCAAGCATCTGCCCCACTTCTATTCCCTGTCCCGTCTGCCAATCCGGCTGTCCATTTTGAAAGGCTTCTCTCCCATTTCCTTGCTCGATGTCTTTGATCTGGTGGGCACGATGGAAATGTCGTCAAGCCCCTGAGATATCTTGCCAACGTCCTTGGGTCTATTTGTCCGTGCCTGGTGTCTATTATTAATAGGTCCCTGCAATCTGGTTGTGTCCCATCTTATTTTAAACATGCAGTTGTTCAGCCCCTCCAAAAGAAAATCCCAAAATGATATTCCTATATCCACTTTACCTTTTATTTCCAAAATTGGATAAAAAGTTGTTGCCAAACAGCTCACCACTGTTCTGAATACACAAGTTCCAGTCTGGTTTTTGTCAGGATTCCACTGGAAGAGCTCTTCTCAGAGTCTCTAATAATATCATGATATCCTCTGATGTGCATGAATGCTCCGATTTGGTGCTGCTGGATCTTGTTGAGATCACTGCATTCTGATCAAGTCATAGACAGCGGGTGGGTGTTTCTGGGAGTGCCCTGGACTGGTTCCCCTCCTCTCTCATAGATAGGAGCAGTTGGTCTGTGTTGGTTGGTCCCTACATGTCTGCAACTGCTGCCTTATCTTGCCCCAGGGTTTTTTTTTAGGTCCTATTGTAATGTGTTTGGTAGTGGGTGTTTCGGAGACATGTTTTAGATTTGACATGTTGAGGCACAGTGTCTTTCCATTTAGGACGCTTGTGGGAGGGGTTAAAAGCAGAAGTAATCTCGGTGCCAATTCAGTGTGTGTGGATGTAAATTAATGGCCATGGAGATGCAGCCAAATAGAGACAAGGTGTGTTTTTTTTATCCCAGTAACTCTTCAGAGAATTGGTGATGAACATGAACATGACGATGTATTCAGTTTCAATGAACCTGCCAGAGCTCTAGGAGATGCAAGCATCAGCATGGTTTGCACAAACAGAGGTGCACATTTTCAAGCATACTCGAAAATCTTCCGGAGCAGGGTAAATGTGGGGCGATGAAGGCTCACTGTGGGCCAAGAGGGAGCGTGGTTGGCGCTGTCGGGGAGTGTCAGGGGGAGCAGAGCGGCAGCATTGCCTGGAATGTGATGCAGCTGTAGCGAATGAGTGCAATTAATGGTATATAATGAGACCTGTGCACTCTTCCTGCAGTAGAGGCTGGGTAAGCATGGCGACGGAAGATGCCGAGCAACCGCCAATCTTCCGCCAATCTTCCGCCAATCTTCATTTGATGTGTGATTAAACACAGCATTATTACCCCCATCGACTGAATTCTCTCCGTTAATCCGGTGAACCCAGGAAAAGCCACAGCCGTGGCATTGTGGTAATCGTAGACATTGCTACACTCACCTATTAAAGACTTTCTGACTCTGAGCAGGCCTGCCGGCTACTCTCTCTGCAAAGCCTGGGCACAATCTGAGCTAATGGACAAAATGCTGGCTCTCATGGGAAGGCACAAACCGAACCTTCTGTTCACAGAACTACAGCAGCTACCATCTCAGGTGTGGGCTGCTCTGACCAACACCGCAGTCGCTGACTGTCGGGTTCTGGCCCGAGGAGACTTCATTGGCCGGATTACAATGCTGCACGGTCGTGCTGAGCCCAGCCAAAGACATTTCATTGCTGCTGAGGGACACATCGGTCATCGCCACCACAGCAGCGGCAACACAATGGCAATTAGCCATGAGCCTATTACCATGCATGGTTTAGGCCCAAAGCCAAGAGGTGCCGTTCTCCATGCAGTTTCGGCAGGAAATGCCGGGGTCGGTGCTCGGTAGCTGCCGTGGACGTCGACCGAGCAGGCAGGCTGCTGTTCATCCAGGACAGCATCTCCGGCCGGCATTTTCTGTGTGACACAGGCACTCAGAGGAGCACCTTGCCTGCATCTCGACATCGCCTGTCTGGTGGCAGGTGGTGGCCGTGCGGTGATTACCACCGGCTTAATGTTGCAACAAATCCTGGGCAGTATTTCCAACCTAGTCCCACACATACAGGATTTCTCTACCAGCCTAGTGAATACGGTCATATTTTCCAAAGTGGATCTCGTTCGCAGCTACCATCAGGTACATGTTTATCCACTGTGTTCATCACCCCATTCGGCCTGTTTGAATTCCTGCGGATGGCGCTTGGCCTCAAAAACGCGGCTCAGAACTTCCAGCACCTCATGAGCGCCGTGCTTGTCACCAGCTCCTCCAGGGTGGAGCACGTGGTCCAACTCCAGACCAAATCCACACCACACCACACCACCATCCAGTTATGCTTCCTTCCTGGATGAGCTGAACAACTTCTACGCTCGCTACGAGAGAGACAACCATGATGGGGCCATTAGGTCTGTCCTTCCTGTAGACAACCAGCCACTAACACTCTCCCCCTCCGATGTAGGTGCGGCACTGAGCAGGGTGAATGCATGCAAGGCCACCGGCCCTGATGACATCCCCGGTCGGGTGCTCAGGGCCTGCGCCACCTGTGGCACTCACTCCCATCATCACAAAGTGCTTCGAGAGGCTGGTCCTGGCTCACCTCAAAACCTGCCTACCACCCACACTTGACCCCTTCCAATTCGCCTACCACCAGAACAGGTGCACGGAGGATGCCATATCCTCAGTGCTACACTCCGCTCTCTCCCACCTGGACAACAAGAACGCCTACATTAGAATGCTGTTCATCGACTTCAAGTCAGCATTCAACACCATCATCCCCTCCAAGCTGATATCCAAACTCCTTCAGCTGGGTATCAACACCTCCATCTGCAACTGGATAATGGACTTCCTCACCAATAAACCCCAGTCTGTCAGACTGAATAACAGCACCTCCTCAACACTCATCCTGAACACCGGTGTCCCACAAGGCTGCGTGCTGAGCCCGTTGTTCTACTCCGTATGCACCTATGACTGTATACCTATGCATGGCTCTAACTCCATCATCAAGTTGGAGGCCCGGTGGCACAGTCGTAGTGCTGTCGCCTCACAGCTAGAAGGTTCCTGGGATCGATTCCCGCTTGGGACATGGTTGGTTCTCCCATGTCTTCAGTGCTGGGATTTCGTGAACAGCCCTTTCTGTGTGGAGTTTCCATGTTCTCCCCGTGCTCCCTGGGGTTCCTCCATATATATACTCTGTATATATAACCCCTCTAAAAACATGGAAGAAGA
>OMOU01089330.1:0-10084 GCA_900312585.1 Malacocephalus occidentalis
CACAATACCATTCAGAAGCAATGAACAACAATAAACATATTGTATATCTGTTCGTTCTGTTCATATTGTTTAAATTGTTTACTTGTTTATATTGTTGATTGTTTATATTGTTGATTGTTTATATTGTTTATATTGTTCAGTTGTTTATATTGTCCAGATGTTAACATTGTCCAGATTGTTCACTTGGTCTTAGACTGTTCACTTGGTCCTAGACTGTTCATTTGGTTTTCAGACTGTTCATTTGGTTTTTAGACTGTTCATTTGGTTCAGACTGTCTTTTGGTTCAGACTGTCATTTGGTTTAGACTGCTCACTTGGTTTAGACTGCTCACTTGGTTTTTTTAGACTGCTCACTTGATTTTTAGACTGCTCACTTGGTGTTTAGACTGTCACCTGGTTTAGACTGTCTTGTCTTAGTTGTCCTAGTTTGTCTTTTGTCTTAGTTTGTCTTTTGTCTTAGATATTTGTCTTTTGTCTTAGATATTTGTCTTTTCTGTCTTTTTTGTCTGTACTGTTTCAACTGGGCCTGAGAGGCATGCAATTTCATCTGTGCTGTATGTCAATACAGCACATTTGACAAATAAAAAGAACTTTGACTTTGACTTTGACTTTGATAATACCACATTCACTGTGTCATGGGGGGGAGGCTTTGCTCCTTTGTTAAATTTTCTGCCCACCCCCCAATTTAAGTTTTAGTTACCCTAGAAAAATAGCACCGGTTATCCCAAAAATGTTCGATGCTGGTGACGCTACCAATACCGTGGTCCAAGTGGTGGTCCAACCAAATTGATGGCAATCTTCGCAATGCCATGAGTGACGTTGACTGGGATGTTGGCAGTTAAAGTTAGATCCTTTCCTCATCAAAAACAGTGGGACAATGGATCCATCCGCGGCATCTTGAACACCCGTATTGCTGCTTACAAATCCGGCCTCATATCCGGCCACATGGAAGAACATAAAGCGCCATCGTATGAACTCCGGCGAGTGGTGAAGGACGCAAAGAGAAGATACAGAGACAGCGTGGAGTCACAGCATGACACCAGACGCCTATGGCAGGGGCTACAGATTATCAGACTACCGGGGCAGATCCCCCGGTAGTCCGGGATCAGCTAGGGGTGCCGACACATCCCTAGCGGACGATCTGAACGCTGATCTGATTCTATGCTCGGTTCCAGGCTAGCAACAACACCACTAGCGGGACTGTGGCTGAAGTGAGTTCCTTTGCTCCCTCACAATGTGAGGAGGGCTCAGATGAGGGTGAACACCAGGAAAGCTGCAGGTCCTGACAGAATATCTGGATGAGTGCTGAAGACATGTACTAACCAGCTAGCTCCTGTGCCCAAGAATGTCTCCACCATGCCTGAATGAGTGGCCAGTGGCCTTCACCTCGGTGGTCATGAAATATTTGAGAGGCAAGCAGCCCTATAAAAAAAAGTTCTATGACCACTGGAAAGGAGACAAAGACAGATGAAAAGATTTAAAGTAGGATATTTCCAACAATATTAAGAATGAATGTATTTGACAGTAATTTATCTGCAAAGATTTATCAATAAAACTATGAATTTGCCCTCAAACAGGCATTTTTATAATTTTACCCAACTGTGCGTAAATAATGAAAAATTGCATAAAACCCATTGAATTCCCCAAAGATTCCCCAAAGATTTGGGAGCACCCAATGCCCGCCCAAGACTGACAAAAGATGCTTTGCTGACACGGTTTGCAACAAAATTATTGGACGATGGCAATATCCCCGGTTCTGCGAACGTGTTCCTTTTTGGCCCACGATCCATCAAAGAAGCAGAAGAATATATACATTCACCGGCCACTTTATGAGGTACAATTGTCCAATTGCTCGTTACTGCACATTTTCTCATCAGCCAATCACACGGTAGCAACTCAATGCATTTAGGCATGTAGACATGGTCAAGACAATCTGCTGCAGTTCAAACCGAGCATCAGAATGGGGAAGAAAGGTGATTTAAGTGACTTTGAACGTGGCATGGTTGTTGGTGCTAGACAGGCTGGTCTGAGTATTTCAGAAACTGCTGATCTACTGGGATTTTCATGCACAACCATCTCTAGGGTTTACAGAGAATGGTTTGAAAAAGATAAAATATCCAGTGAGCGGCAGTTCTGTGGGAGAAAATGCCTTGTTGATGCCAGAGGTCAGTGGAGAATGGCCAGACTGGTTCAAGCTGATAGAAATGCAACAGTAGCTCAAATCACCACTCATTACAATTGAGGTATGCAGAAGAGCATCTCTGAACACACAAAATGTCAAACCTTTAAGCAGATGGGCTACAACAGCAGAAGACCACACCGGGTGCCAATCCTGTCAGCTAAGAACAGGAAACTGAGGCTACAATTCGCACAGGCTCACCAAAATATAGAAGATGAAGATGGCCTGGTCTGATGAGTCTCAATTTCTGCGGCGGCATTTGGATGGTATGGTCAGAATTTGTCATCTACAACATAAAAGCATGGATCCATCCTGCCTTGTATCAACGGTTCAGGCTGGTGATGGTGGTGTAATGGGGTGGGGGATATTTTCTTGGCACACTTTGGGCCCCTTGGTACCAATTGAGCATTGTTTAAACGCCACAGCCTACCTGAGTATTGTTGCTGACCATCCATCCCTTTATGACAACAATGTACCCATCTTCTGATGGCTACTTCCAGCAGGATAACACGCCATGTCACAAAGCTTGAATCATCTCAGACTGGTTTCTTGAATATGACAATGAGTTCACTGTACTCAAATGGCCTCCACAGTCATCAGATATCAATCCAATAGAGCACCTTTGGGATGTGGTGGAATGGGAGATTCGCATCATGGACGTGGAGCCGACAAATTTGCAGCAACTGCGTGATGCTATCATGTCAATATGGACCAAACTCTCTGAGGAATGTTTCCAGCACCTTGTTGAATCTATGCCACGAAGGATTAAGGCAGTTCTAAAGACAAAAGGGGGTCCAACCCGGTACGAGCAAAGTGTACCTAATAAAGTGGCCAGTGAGTGTATATATACAGTATATGCAATGTAGGGGGCACTATCATATATACTCACACTGTTAGTTATCAGCTTATAATTAATAACGATCGGAGAAAAGTATTTATTATAATAATAAAAAAGCTATTCATCTGAAGTAATAATAACGGGGCACCACCCTGGAATCAGGGACCAATAACTAAGCAATGGAGTCAGTCTTGTATCTTTTAACAAAACTAGTAAATTAGATTCATAATTAATTAATAATAACTATATCAATAACTAGGGATGGTGAAGGCTTTGCAGTTCTTTACGCGACAGAGGCTGGCTCAACATTCAAGCAATAACCACAATAGTTATAATATAAGAATGTTTATTAAATTCAAATTGGCAAGTGACATAAAGTAAATATCCCTTTAAATACGATAAGCAATGCACAACTGAAGTGTATGTGTATGTTTGTGTGTGTGTGTAAATAAAATGGCTACCAAAGGGGAAACAAAGAATCCTACAAGGGGGAAGGAGCTGTGGGGAACATCAAAAGGCAATAACACATTTGGTGGCTATTCGGGCCTAAGTCAGCGATCAGGGGTTGTGATAAGCAGGGTGCTGGTTTGGCTTGGCCTAAACGTGGGGAACATCAAAAGACCCAGGTTATAAAGGGGGATGGAGACTGTGAGGAAAGAAAAAGGGGCCCTGATAAGCTCTAACACGGGTTCTCTGAACATCAGATCGAGAATGGATACATGGATCAAACAGGTTTACAATATAATTTGGTAATATCAATAAACGAGTAAGCATACCATCATAACACACTACCTAACTCCGCCCAGATATCTACCTTGGTCACGTGGTTAGTGACCGGAAGACGGCTCTGTCTTTTCGTTGTGGTCCGGTTCGCCTGCTGGGGATCGGCTGTGTCTCTCCCAATGAACTTCGTCAAGTTCATTGCGTAGCCGTAGTCAGCATTATGGAAAGCGGTACACGTTCTTCTCCCTGGGTTTCGTTACGTGTCGTTCTGGTTCTGGCGTCTGGAGCTCGGTGGCAAGCGTCGGTGTTGCGTTCATGGTATGCAGAGCGGTTCGTCGGTGTCGGATTTCAACGGGGGGTCGGCTGCCCTTATCCTAAGACAACAACTGTGTAACCGATGCTTCTGGTTATCATAGACAGGACTAGGCGGGGGTCTCACGCTACAGCTCGGCTGGTAGGGGACTTGTCCTCAATATAGCTTTGTGAGCCATGAGGGGGCGTAGTTAGGCGGCAGGAATGCCTGGAATGTGACGCAGCTGTAGCGAATGAGTGCAATAAATGCTATATTATGACACCTGTGCACTCTTCCTGCAGTAGATGCTGGGCATCCCAGGCAGCAGGAGACCGGAGGGACTCCAACCGCCACCGTCCGCGGAAATACTCCCGGACCACAAGAAACCGGATGATTATTTTGATTATTATTTATGTGCGCGGTAACAAACCCGCCTTATTTACGTCGGGCGAATAAACCCTGTTACGGGCAACCAAAACCCCTGGACTCTCTCGTTTGTTCCTCAAAGAACCCGGAAAGCCACGTTAGTGGCATTGTGGTAATACAAGACATTGCTACAAGCTTCTTGGGTCTAATAACCGGGTAATTACCGTCACACAACGCGCACGATCGAGGTTGAAGGACCCAAACTCATACGACGACCGGAGGGAGTGTTGATCAGCTGACGAGGTCCGGCAAGGAGGGGAAGAGGACTGGGGGTGGCAGAGCGCCCGATCCCACTTGGGATCGCAGCCGTGAGAGAGCAGCAGACCGAAGAGAAGGAGATAGCCTTAACCAGACATCGTGTCTGTGTTGATATAGACTAGGTGATGCATGACTGACGTCACTAGGCGGACCCATGTCCTCTCCTTCTGGGAGACGAGGTAGGGGTGGGGCCGAATGACAGGTTTCGAGTTGCTTCCCCCGATGGTTAGACCGGGGGTAGTCTTTCATCTCCATGGAAAACATGGCAACATAATAGTAGGCTAAGGATTCACTCAGCACAAGGTGTGAAAGGGCAGTGAATGGAGGATCTTGGGGAACCAGGGTTGCAGAGGCCCTACAGCAATATCACGGGGCATAATACAAAATAACGTCGCCTACTTTGCGATTGTTGAATTGGCGGGTGAAATGGTAGGCTACTTGCCAATCGGTGTGTAACATATTTTCGCCAGATTACATGTTTTCGCTATTGACATGACAATTATATGTAGAACCAGACAAAGACAAATCATGCAAATTTGACATACATGTGTTGGTCAGAACGTGGCAAATTATCGAGTTAATATTTTTCCTCGATTTCCTCGATTAAAATCCAGCATATTTTGGCACGAATGTACAAAATGTAGTCAATATGTTCACGTGTGTAAACATATTTTTATTTTGAACAAATATGACGTATTCAACATTACATGTTCTCATTGTTGTTCGGACTGATAGGGTTAATATTCAAACTGTTCATCGATGATTCCGTGATCCTCCATTTTTGTCAAACCGGCAATTTGTATGCACTCACGATACAGCTATAGTAGCAATAGTAGCTCCAGATAGTGGCCCGAGAGCATGCAAAAAATACAATTTGTTTATCATAGAAACCAGGAGTACCGGGGGTGGCTTCGCCGTTTATATGGCCGGAGGTCGCAGATTAAAAAAAATAGCAGAAATAAAAAGCCCGTAGTCAGGTCACTGAACGAGAGCACCAGGCCAGTACTTAGTTGTGGCGGCACAATATTTCAATGATACGGCTATCATAACCCCGGTGCTTGAGCAGGGGGGCAGGAAAATAATCACCAGAATGCAGGAAATTGTAACAAACATTTTCTTCCATCGGTGTAATTTGACCTGAATATAATATATCTTTTCATAAAAACAATAATAATGAAACAAAACATGTTTTGGATCAAATGTGTCATTCAAGCAGCAATTCCTTCACAATTCACCCAACTTGGCTTGCTCATATTTCATGTGCCAGCGAGAGCGAAAGTAAGCAAGAGAGAGAGAGAAAAGTTCACACATCCCCGTACACAAAGTCCATCCCTCCATGTCTGAATCTCATCGGCACCAGATTCAGACACAGAGAGAAGAGCTACCCCGTCAACCAAACAGTGAGGCAGTGGTGTGCGTCTTTTACCGTAAGCATTGCAATATGGTGCCATTGTGTGTGTGCATGTGTGTGTGTGTGTGTGTGCATGTGCCCAATGCTCCTTAGGAGACTATGGAAGCTGTTCCAGAGGATCTGGAAAAAGGCCATCATTCCATCATGCTGAAAGGAGGCAGAAGGCTGCTTCGTGCCAAAGCCAGAGAACTTCTCAACCATTGACCAATTCAGAACAATCTCACTACTAAGCGTAGAAGAGAAAATATTATTTTCTGTACTGGCTAAAGAGATGACCTCATACATGACAGAGAATGGATACATCAACACCGCAATCCAGAAAGGTGGGATCCCAGGCTTCTCCGGATGTCTGGAACACACCGGAGTTCTCAGTCGGATGATCCGGGAGGCCAAAGCCAACAAAGGTGACCTGACTGTTGTCTGATTGGATTTGTCCAATGCCTATGGATCAATCGCTCACACTCTCATCCATGCAGCATTGGACCACTACCACATCCCTCAGCACATCAAGGAAATGATCATCAGCTACTTTGGCAGAATCCAGCTACGATTCAAGACAGCCCATTTTACAACTCGGTGGCAAAACCTGGAAAAGGGGATCATAACTGGCTGTACAATCTCCCCCATCCTCTTCAGGTTCAAGCTGCAAGTGCAAGGAGAAGTGATTCCATCGATAGAGGAGAATCCAATCAAGTGCCTCGGAAAGTTTGATGATTCACTTACCGACAGGAACAACATCACAAGTACAGAAAAGCAGACAGAGGAATGGCTGAGGAGGATCGAAAAATCCCGGCTCCCAGGGAAGTTCAAAGCATGGCTATACCAACACGGCCTACTGCCAAGACTTATGTGGCTCTTGTATGAAGTGTATGAAGTTCCTATGACAAGCGTAGAAGGAGTGGAGAGGAAGATGAATAAGTACCTCCGAAGATGGTTTGGAAGCCCTCCGAGCTTCACGTCAATAGGCCTCTACATACGATCAAGACAGCTCCAACTTCCTCGGTCATCCGTGGTGGAGGAATTTAAGGTAGCCAAGTGCAGAGTCGTAATGACACACAGAGACTCCCAGGATGAACAAGTAAGATATGCAGGTGTCACCACAAGATCTGGACGCAAGTGGGCAGTTGACTCATCTGTCACACTAGCCGAAAGCATGTTGAAGCTACGTGACATCATTGGAACGCCATGTACAGGAAGACAGGGTCTTGGAACTTCCCATTTCCAACAATGGGCGAAGTCAGACACCAAGGACAGAAGAGCTATGATTCAGGAGGAAGTACGGAACCTGGAGGAGGAAGGACGGAGGTCCAGGGCAGTGGAGCTAGCATCCCAGGGAGCCTGGACCAAATGGGACCTCCCCAAGAGAAAAATCACATGGGTGGACCTATGGAAATTGGAGCCTTTCCGCATCTCGTTCCTGCTGAGATCGGTGTATGACACACTCCCGACTCCAATGAACTTGCACAAGTGGGAGGACCCATTGTGCAAGCTTTGTGGGGAGAGAGGCACCATGGCACACATCCTGTCAGGGTGTAAAACAGCACTCACCCAAGGAAGATACAGATGGCGCCATGGCAAGGTGCTCATGACACTCGCTAACACTCTGGAACAGGAGAGATGCATGAAACGGCAATCACATAGGACAACGACACCATCAATTAAGTTCTTAAGGGTTGGAAAAAAGCCACAAACCACAGCAACAACAAGAAACAGTCTGCTACAAAAGGCCAAATCATGGGAAATGAAGGTAGACCTGGGAGGAAGGCTCCAATATATCCAGGTGTTCAGACAAGCCTGTGGTACTGTGGTCTGAAGAGGCAAAGAAGATCATCCTCACAAATGTAGTCCCATGGGAGGAGGGGTGCAAACAAGCCTTTGAAAGGAAGAGCGCCAAATACCAGGACCTCCTGAATGACTGCAGGGAGAAAGGATGGCAGGTATGGCTGTTCCCAGTCGAGGTCGGCTGTAGAGGATTCCCTGCCCAGTCAGTGTGGAGAATGCTCACAGCCATTGGGATGACAGGGAAGGAGAGAAAGAGCAGCTTGCAGGATGGGGGAGGCAGCAGAAAGAGCCTCTTGTTGGTTATGGAGCAGGAGAGAGGAGCCAAGTTGGAAGCCAGGAGGAGGAGATGGGCAGTGATTTGGCCACCACTGCCGACCCACCTTCGGGAGGGTGTTGCGGTCGGGTCGAAACACCCAGTGATCGATGGTTACCGCCTGATGATCAACTCCTTCTGGCCAAGGCTACATTCACCAAAGGTGAATGAAGGTGAAGCATCTTCGGATGTAATTATAATCTGTAATCTAATCTCTAATATGATAAAGAGTAGATATTTATATAGTCTTAGTTACAACCGACCCTTTGAGGGCAACCATCATGCTGATGTGGGCCAGGATGAAAAGGAGTTTGCTCATGCAAAGTCACGTGACCGAAGATAATGGAGCTTCACTGGTGATCAGGCTGTGGTTTAGTCAGCATATACCTGTAGCCAACCCATTGTATTTTATTTATATTTATTAAGTATTAAGAGACAAAATTCGTATAAAACTAACATAAATCCTTTAATGCCGACTGTAACACCATTTTCATAATTCTTTAATCAGTTCAACATTATAATGTAGGCATATAAATCAGTTTTTAACCATGTGCACAATGTTTAGGATTCACTTTGTGTAATAATACATAGTATGTGCTGTCATAATTCATTGAGCTTTATTAATTAGTTGACTGAAACAAATTCAAATATGTATATAAGTTTCTCTTTTGGTTTATGTGTGTTTTTCAGATTCTTCTCTGACAGAGGTCTTCTCCTGCAAATGACAAGATGAGTCACAGAGACAAGCACTCTCTAAACCTGGACATGGTCAACAATACAATCACTAAACTTAAAAACACATGGAAACAATGTGTCAGTCATCCAATACTAAATATCTAACATATCCTTATAAAAAGATTGCTGTGGTTATTATCATGATATACATATCACCATATCACCCACCTCCTATATGGTGAAGGCAGTTCTATATAGCCTGCTGGTCAGTTGTGTGGAACATTATATGCAAATTGCCCAGAGTGCTGAGGTACTCAGACAGATTAAAAAATTTGAGGGAACATTGGTGGTGAGCCTGATCTCAGAAAGCCTACCTTGAGGATGTTCATAACCTGTCACTTTGGTGCCAAGACAACTGGTGCCAAGACAAGAGCCCTCTGCTCTACTCCCTGTTCACCCACGACTGCATACCTGTGCATGGCTCCAACTCCATCATTAGGTTTGCAGACGATACTACGGCGGTGGGCCTCATCAGCGACAACGATGAGACAGCCTACAGAGAAGAGGTCCAGCACCTTACAGCTTGGTGTGCCAAAAACAACCTGGCACTCAACACCAAGAAGACCAAGGAGCTCATCGTGGACCACAGGAGGACCAAGGGTGTCACGCACTCCCCAATCTATATTAATGGAAGGGAGGTTGAGCGTGTCACCAGCTTCAAGTTCCTGGGCGTTCGCATCTCCGAGGACCTCTCTTGGTCCCTCAACTCCTCCGCCTTAGTCAAGAAGGCTCACCAGCGCCTCTTCTTCCTGAGGAGACTGAAGAAGGTACATCTCTCCAGTCAGATCCTGGTGCACTTCCACCGCTGCACCATCGAGAGCATCCTGCCCAACTGCATCACAGTCTGGTATGGCAACTGCACCGCCTCGGACAGGACAGCACTGCAGAGAGTCGTGAAAACGGCCCAACGCATCACCGGCTGCCCACTCCCCACCATCAAGGCTGTCCAGCGCAAGCGCTGCCTGCAAAGGGCGCGCAGCATTGCCAAGGACAGCTCCCACCCACGTCACAATCTCTTCAGTCCTCCTACCCTCCGGGAGGCGCTACAGATCCCTCCGGACCCGAACCAGCAGATTCAGAGACAGCTTCTTCCCCAGGGCCGTTGCTCTTCTGAACTCTTCAACCCAG
>OMOU01089333.1:0-12333 GCA_900312585.1 Malacocephalus occidentalis
TGTTGTAGGGGGCGCTATCATATGTACTCACACTGTTAGTTATCAGCTTATAATGAATAACGATCCTAGGAAAGTATGAATTATTAAAATTAAAAAAGGTATTAATCTGAATTAATAATAACGGGGCACCACCCTGGAATCAGGGACCAACAACTAAGCAATGGAGTCAGTCTCATATCTTATACCAAACTATTAAAGTAGAATTATGATTAATAATTACTATATCAATAGCTAGGACTAGTGAAGGCTTTGGAGACAGAGGCTGGCTTCAACACAACATTCAAGCAATAACCACAACACTTATAATATAAGAATGTTTATTACATTCAAATTGGCAAATGGTATAAAGTAAATATCCCCTTAAATATGATAAGCAATGCACAACTGAAGTGTGTGTGTGTGTGTGTACATAAAATGGCTACAAAAGGGGGAACAAAGAATCCTACAAGGGGGAAGGGGCTGTGGGGAATGCAAAGGCAATAACACATTTGGTGGCTATTCGGGCCCAAGTCAGCGATCGGGGGTTGTGTTAAGCAGGGTGCTGGTTTGGTGGGGCCTACAAGATAGTGTTTACAACTCCGGGGCCTAGCACGTGGCAAACATCAAAAGACCCAGGTCGTAAAGGGGGATGGAGACTGTGAGGAAAGAAAAAGGGGCCCTGATAACCTCTAACACGGGTTCTCTGAACATCAAATCGAGAATGACATGGATCAAACAGGTTTACAATATCATTTGGTAATACGAATAAACGAGTAAGCATACCATCATAACATACTTCTACCTAACTCTGCCCAGATATGTTACGGCTCTGTCGCAAAATACGTCCTCTGCCTCTCGCTCCGAGCATTTCGGTTCGCGCTCACGGACGATTTTCCGCACACCTGTTCCAAATCACAATCAACCCTCCCTCTGTCTATAAAACCCAGCTCACACCTTCAGTCGGGGCCAGATCTTCCCAAAGTGTAACCATACGAATCACCCATCGCCGTGTTCTCCCGACCCCTCCTCCAGAACCCATCGTCGTGTCCTCCTAACTCCTGATCCCGAACCCATCGCTGTGTCTTCCAGAACCCATCGTCATGTCCTCCCGAACCCATTGCCGTGTCCTCCCGACTCCTAATCCCGAACCCATCGCCGTGTCCTCCAAAACCCATCACCGTGTCCTCCCGACTCCTGACCCCAACCCATTGCCGTGTCCTCCCGAACCCATCGCCGTGTCCTCCCAACTTCTGATCCCAACCCATCGCCGTGTCTTCCCGAACCCATCGCCATGTCTTCCCGAACCCATCGCCGTGTCTTCCCGAACCCATCATATCCCTGTTTGCATGAGACATAATAAATCACATTAACCCCTTCATCTCCTGTGTCGTGCGTTTGAATCCCCAGCACCCAGCCCTAACATCAAGTGTAATTTTGGTGGTGGTCTTAACCAATTGTGGGCCAGATGTCAATGCCTGGGAGACTCACCACTGATCACATCTTTATGAGTGCATGACACCTTAAATGCACACACACAGGAAGGGTGTTTGTGTGTGTCATAGGATCTTACTGGCAGCCAGGTAATTCATCTCGGGTGATTCATTTGGAACTATACATTTGTCATAATAAATGTCACAGAAAACAAGTTGAAATTATTAGAGGAGTGGTTTGGATGCTTGTTTTAGAAATGGTTCAGAAACTACTACTGGACAAAGGAAATATGTCCTTCCGCACTCGTGTGTGTGTGTGTGTTATATGGACATATTGTATTGAACATATTGTACATTCATTTAATGAGACAATTTAATTACATCCTTGACAGTTACAGTAGGCTGCATATTTTCCATCCTCTGTGTTTTTTTTCTGTGAATGCCATATATTTATTAAAAATAAAAAAAATGAAAAGGACAGGGTAAGTTCGCTGTTTGGATCCAAAGACCGATTCTAGAGCGTTCATCTACTGTGTTTTAGTCTATCTTGTGGGAGGAGGTGGCATTGAGCATTGCGGAAACCAGATAGTGGAAGGAGTGGAGTTTCTTGTTTCATTTCATGCACTGATTAAGCACAGAGGAAGTGTAGAGTCGTCAAAGCAACAATGTTGCTTTGAAAGGTGATTTTAAACCTGGACAGGGTGCTTTAGCGTGAGGTTATAGCTTGGGTGAAATTTACTAGGGCTGGCCCATTTGTGTTCGCTATTTTAGGTTTATTATTGAGCCTGTCTGCTATCAGAGTTTGATAGAAGTCTGTGCAGTTTGTGTGTCTCTGTGCAGAGACTGTGAGAGAGTAGACATACATTATTGAGCAAATTAATTCACTATTGACTTTTTTCACTACTTCATGTAGCAATGTAGCTACATGGGATACAGTATTCAAATAATCTCACTGCTTGATCATCATTGTTGTGTCATTACATGCAATTCAAAATGGTGAATGTGATAGACAGGATACATGACAAAAAAAAAAAACACAACCCCAAAACTTTATCTCTGATCCCTCTCTGCCCAGCACCTGGTGCAGCGCTGCTTGGGCGCCTCGGCCCGTTCACAACACCAAGTGTCAGAAAGTTGGCTGCAGGGAGGCTGTGTGAGGCTGGGAGAGGGGGCCAGTGTGTTGGTGGGAGGGGTGACTCTCCTCAGCATGCCACTGTAGGGCTGACTGCTGACTAGGAGACAAAGCATTTAGGGAAACACAGACACAGCAAACAACTGACTTTTACGAGAGTTCTTTTAGGGCTTTTTCATCTTTCATCTCAACATTTTTCTGCCCCGTACACTGTGATGCAGGTAGTAGCATTGCAGGAAACAAAAGAGAAAGGCATCAGGAAGAGATGTCTTGCAGGTTTTAGGAAGCGAAAATGCAGCCAAATAATTTTAGTTTTTGACAAAACCTAATTAAAAAAGAGGTTAGAGAACCTAACCCTATAGCTATTAAGACCAATCTGTGTATTATCAACTGAAACCTTTGCCCCAGTCATCTTCTACGGTAAATTATGCAGCTCTGTCTTGTCTATTTTTTTATTTTATTTTACTGTAAACCATAGTTCCCTCTAGTGGAGAATTGCAGCATTGCAGTGGAGTTAAAAATAACTGTAAATATGCCAAACCACTCCCTCCCCCCCTTCACAGTAAAAGTCACCTCCCCTATCCTAGAAAAGTGGGAGGAGATAAAAGTCGATAGGTGGACACTGAGGTGGGAGGAGCTTGAGGAAAGTCATCAGTCACCACTCCTGCATGAGATGACCTCCAGTAATCCAGTAATCCAGGAGACCAAGACAAACTAATATAGTTAAATGATAGTGCGCTCATTTTATCTTGCTCTCTGGTGTATTTTCATTCAAATATTTCTGTGTTTCACAACTGTTTCTCAACAACAAATACAACAAAAATATTTTCCCAATACACTCCATTCCTGTTGGTTCACATTCTGTGTGTGTGCGTGTGTGTGTATGTGTGTGTGAGTGTGTGTCCATTTATCAATAAATAATAACTAATGTATTATTATTAATCTGTCAGACTAGAATATCAGTACATGATCACTAGTCAATATTCTACATCTGTCGACAATACAAGCAGAAGCCAACCTGAAATGCAAAGCATTTGACAAAGCTCTTTCTGTTTGTGTGTGTGTGTGTGTGTGTGTGTGTCTGCACAGGGACAGACACATCTGATGAATGTAGAGATTGGAAGTAGGAAGTGCGTGTGTATGTGTATTTGTGTGTGTGTGTGTATAAACAAGATGCACAAGAGTGTAAGTGCACTTGTCTTGTCTTTCCTCACACCTGGTTCCACTCCCCGGTCACACCCAGGTCCAACCTGTTTTACCTGTCTTCACCTTGGTGACAACAAGCCAGCCTCTGCTGCCCAGCCACTTGGCAGCCGTCTGTCCCCACAGAGAGAGAGAGAGAGACAAAGAGAGAGAGCGAGAGAGAGAGAGAGAGAGAGAAAGAGCCGAGAAGGAGAGAGAAAGAGAGAGCGAGAAAGAGAGACAGAGGCCACTCTGTGGACCAGAAGCCTTCTTTTTTCTACATGCTCCAATGACCACCACAATTACAACCTGTAACTACTTGTAGATTTGAGAGTCCATACAGGATTATTCTGGACGTACTTTATTCCTTAAACAGAAACAGAGGTATGAGTGAGAATAAAAGTTTTGCATCGACAAAGCATATGTGTGCTAATTGGAGCTAAACCAAACACCAAAGGAAGGGAGTGGAAGAAGAGAAGTAGGAGAGGTGGAGGTCATGGAAGTGGACAGCAGCACAGATGACATAGAGGCCATCATGGAGAACATGGAGTACATCCCGGGCTACTTCCACCTGGAACTCCACCTGAACTGCGACCCTACAGGGCCTGGGGAGCTGCGGCTCCGGGACACCCACCTGAGGCTGGACAGCCTGCAGGTGGAGCTGGAGGCAGAGGTGGGATGCCTGCAGTATGCCGTCCGCAATCTCCTGGGCTTCCTGGCCTTCCACCTGGAGCAGCTGGGGGCGGCCGAGGAGAGGTTCAGGTGAGTGAGTGGGAGTTACATTTAGATGGCAGGAAGTGTGCATAGAGCGAGCAGACAGAACATTAGGGCCTTGGTGACTGTTTTTGACACATCTTGTAAAATAACGAGTGTGTCCGTGACATGTACACACCACACAAACACAATGGACCAAAGAGCACATACATCTGGACACCCAAAACCTGGATTGATGCAAACAAATAAGATATAAGCTACTGCCTTTTGTAAGGCAGGTGGAATATGCTTCTCTGATGTTATCTTGAGCATACACAATACATTGGACTCTTGCTTGTACTGCAACCATTTATTTAGTCAGCCTGGGTTGAGTCATTGTGAATGTCTTGTTCGAAACATACATGTACACACACATACCATAACATGTTATAAAGTGGCCTTTTCCATTACAAGTGTCACGAATGATCAGTCGATACCACAAGATGCTACACAGTGGGCAGGATAGCATAGGGGCTAGCAGCGACCGACACCCAGCCGAATGGCTCGGTCTGGCTTAAATCCCAAATGACCACAATCTATCTGTAGGCATCTTATGAGCAAGATGCCTAAAGTCAACATTTTCTAAAATGAGTTGTATCTGGAACTAGAAATGTAATGTGACAACATACAACACACTAACTATGATCACAATCTTCAATATCTTTATTTTTCATCATCACCAGAGGCATCTGTAAAGAAGACCCCGGGAACCTCAATGCCTGGGCTAACCTGGGCTACGTCTATGACAAGTTGGGCCGGGAGGTGGAGGCCGGGGAGTGTGTGGAGAGGGTGTCCCAGCTCATGGGCCTGGATGGTGGGGAGGCGGGTCAGGCAGAGTCCCGGCTGCTTGCGGGCCGCTGTCTGGCTGAGCAGGCGTACGTCCAGCCCTACGACGTGGAGCTAGACAGTGAGGAGACACTGAGGGACAGACTGAGCATGGCACTGACCCTGTACAACAGAGCACTGGACTATGCCGGGGATCTAGTGAGTCAGCACTAATGACACTTCCTGTATAGGCTTGTGTCTTGTGTCATTGTTATTGTATTGATTTGTCTTCATGTTGTTCCCCTTTGTCAATATATATTTTCTTGAATATTTAGCAATGAACATTTTTAAAGGCGTAACCTTTTTAAAAATGTATCTGTTTTTTTTTCAGATACAACTGGAGGAGAAAAGAAGTTGGTATTTTAAAATGGCAACAATTTACATCAGGTATAAGGCTTTCATTGTGAAACTGTGAAGTCAAGCACCAGGGACAGGTTAATGAAACCAAACATTCGTTTTTTTAAGTTTTTAAGTGTTATTTCTATATGGAATACGGTTATCTCTGCAGGCTAGATGACATAGTGAAGACCAAGGATGATTCGGAATATTCCAGGCTTTCCCACTACAACAAGGGACTTAGCCTTCTCACAGAAACTCTCAAGTCAGAGAAAACACAACTCAAAGGTAGGCCATCTTTTTTCATAGTCATTTCTATTTTCTATATATTCTACATATTCTATATATATGTTACCAAGTGTTGATCCCAAACCGTAAGATAGAGGAAAGAAGCCAGCATACAAAAAACGCCCAATTTATAACTCATACACATGATGTATATATATGAAAACATACAATTGGCCATTCACGTAACAGTAGCTGTGTGTTGAACGTGGATCAGAATCTCTAAAGGTCTCATGCTGCCCAAACAAAAAACAACATGAGGCCAGTGTTCTGTAGTTGTTGGTGGTTGCTGGCTGTTGTTGGATACACGTGTGTAAGCACTGTAAGGGATGTTTCCAACGCATTGTTGCATCCAGGCCATGAATAATTCTGCCTGTTCTGTTCTGGTGGAAATGGGGAACCAGAGTACTGGAAAGTGTATCTAACTTTATCTAAGTTGTAGATCACACAGTAAGAGGTGGATATATTGTTTCATATTATGCCTAGCCTAAGGTAATATAGAATAATGTGGAATAATGTATAATGCCATTACTAATTCAAAGGACACTATACAAATACATAATCATGAGGGAGATCACATGACATGAAGACATCAAGCTAATTGTAACATGATATAGCAGTAAATACCAATAAATACAGACTTAGACGATAAGCAACAGACAATGATCACGATCCATCATCATACCTGCAAATGTTTTTCTGTCTTTCTAGCTTTGTCCTGGTGTTATACTGGCATCATGCTGGAGAGGAAAGAGGAGTTCTCCACGGTGCCCATGTCCATACATGACTGTGGTCTCTCCAGCTCTGACCCCCTGTCCTGTTACGGAACCGTATGTTTACCCAGCTTCTCCTCTCCTTTAGCAGCACACACACTCACACACACTCTGTGTGTCTCACTGGCCAAAGGAAACACTGACTGGCACATTTGGCACACTTGGAGGAAGGCCTTTCCTAAATAATGAAAACAGCTGGTAGGATTTTACAAAGTCATGAAGTCAGTTGATTACAGTTTAATCATGGTATGTGGTTTTTAATGCACAATGATGGAAGGCTTCAGCAAATGGTCGGCTCTCTATTTGTCTTCTTTTGGATACGTGTGATTTGATATATATACATATATATATATATTTAGTTGAACTGATGCCAGACAATTGTTTCAACAACAGGCTATAAAGCTGGCGAGTGACGATGCATTCACCCTGAACATCCTGGCCAAGCAGTTCTTGGTGCTGGGGAAACAGGAGATGGCCATGGGCATCTGCAACATGGCTCTCAGTGTGCTGCCAGACCCTGAGCTCAACTACCAGGCCTACTGTACCCGGGCCAAGGTAGGCTGGGTTCAAGTGTACAGAACAGCTTAGAATGTTAGAAAACAAACCACAAATATACCAATAAATCACACTCTTCTCCTTTTCATCATTATTTAATCATTATTGGAGAGTTGACATTGAATTGGCTCCATCGTCCAGCTATATGAAAAAACACATTCAGCTAATAATATTCATGCAATGCCAGTACTAATCTATGCACAGATCAGCTAATATATAAATGCAGCTAATCAATGAACTGCAAGTTAATTTATTTTGTATGGTCCTAAATCATAGTTACAGCCTACAGAGGGTTTAACAAGCCACATTGTATAACTTAATTTGTACATTCGGAGGTGCTGGAACACAGAGAGGCTGCTGATCTGTGGGGATGGGGGTGCATCACAACCACATTGCCTGACACACAGACTGACTTAAAAAGCAAAGCTATTGGACAGATTATCATCCATCCATCCATCCATTTGCTTCCGCTTTTCCGGGACCGGGTCGCGGTGGCAGCAGGTTAAGCAGGGCTCTCCAGGCATCCTTCTCCCCAACAACACTCTCTAGCTCCTCCTGGGGGATCCTGAGGCGTTCCCAGGCCAAATGAGATATATAATACCTTCAGTGGGTTCTGGGTCTGCCTCGAGGTCTTCTCCCAGTCGGACGTGCCCAGAAAACCTCTAAAGGGAGGCGCCCGGGAGGCATCCTGATCAGATGCCCGAACCACCTCAGCTGACTCCTTTCGATGCGGAGGAGCAGCGGCTCTACTCCGAGCTCTCTCCGGATGTCTGAGCTCCTCACCTTATCTCTAGGGCTGAGCACAATCACCCAAACTAATTTCGTCCGCTTGTAATCTCGTTCTTTCGATCACTACCCACAGCTCGTGGCCATAGGTGAGGGTTGGAACATATATGGACTGGTAAATCGAGAGCTTCGCCTTCCGGCTCAGCTCCTTCTTCACCACAACGGACCGGTACAGCGCCTGCATTACTGCAGATGCCGCACAAATCCATCTGTCCTTCTCCCGCTCTATTTTTCCCTCACTCGTGAAGAAGACCCTGAGTTACTTGAACTCCTTCGCTTGAGGCAGCAACCCCAGAGGGAGCACTCCACCATTTTCTGGCAGAGATCCATGGCCTCAGACTTGGAGGTGCTGACAGAATTGGTGACAAGGGGCAACCTTGGCGGAGTCCAACACCCACTGAGAACGTTCTTGACTTTTAGCCGTGAATAGGGACACAGCTCTCACTTTGTTTGTACAAGGACCGAATGGCACGTACTAACGGCCCTGGAATCCCATACTCCCGCAGTGCACCCCACAGGATTCCCCGGGGGACACGATCATAAGCCTTCTCCACATCTACAAAGCACATGTAGACTGGATGAGCAAATTCCCATGCCAAAGTTAGTTATACATTGGATTCACGAGACAGACTTGCAAAACCCTTTCTTTCTGCTGGGCTGTCTGGGCTGTATGGTCTCCAGGAGTCGTCTCACCAGGTCTGAAATGTATAGATAGTTGGAGCACACCCTCCGGTCCCCCTTTTTGAAAATGGGGACCACCACCCAGGTCCGCCACGCCACTGGTATTGTCCCTGACCCCCACACGACATTGAATAGGCATGTCACGACAGCCCCACAACATCCAGAGTCTTCACCATCTCAGGGCGAATTTCATCCACACTTGGCGCCTTGCCACTGAAGAGCTGTTTAATTACTTCAACAATTTCTTATAAGGATATGGGTGAGGCTCCCCCTGAGTCTTTGGACTCTGCCTCTTCCCCAGAGGGCGTGTTGGTCGGGTTCAGGAGTTCCTCAAAGTGTTCCTTCCACTGCCCGACAATATCCTCAGTCTGGGTCAGCAGTTATCCTCCCCGACTGAGTACAGCCTGAGCTAAGCCCTGCTTTCCCTTCCTGAGTCGCCGAACGGTTTGCCAGAACTTCTTTGAGGCCAACCAAAAGTCCTTCTCCATGGCCTCCCCGAACTCCTCCCACACCCGGGTTTTTGCTTTGGCCACCGCTGAGACTGCAGCCCTCCTGGCCTCCCGGTACTCGTCTGCTGTTTCGGGAGACCCCTGGGCCTGAAAGGCCTCCTACTTCAGCCTGACGGCTTCCTTCACCGCTGGTGTCCACCAGCGGGTTCTTAGGTTGCCGGTTATTATTATTATTATTTACTTGTCTCCTCAGGCACACATGCAAACACACCTACTTTATGTTGTTGTTGTTGTTTGTTTAGTTGTTTTTTGTTGTTGTGGTTGCTGTTTTTTGTAGGTTTGTTTTTGTCTATCTGCTTTTTTTCTTTTCTTCTTTTTTCTTCTCCCCACTAATGTTTCGATGAATATTATTGATATGGACTGATTTCTACATGGTTACGATTATTATAATTTCGACGTACTTAATTATTGATTTATGTATAACTTTGAATTATTATTTATCTCTTTATTTATTTCAATGTATTTATCTTTTATTGATACCGACTTATAATTGCTGCCCTACACCTGACCAAATACACACACTCCATAACTATTTAACAACCGACATAATGTTAAAATTACAAGAACAGTAATTTACTTTAGCCAGCTACTGACGATCTGTGAAAAGGATTTATTGCTGCCCAGCCAAAGACAGACAAATGTTCATTGTGAAATGCAAAATTCTGGATGGTCTGACGGGTCTTACAAAGCTAGCATTACATGCCATTGAGATATGTCAGGTGGAGATTGTGGTCAATATTAAAGGGGCAGTATTGAACAGCGACTGAACAACTCAGCCACTGGGAGTCATCGTTTTCAGCCACAACATTGCCATGCACTCAAGTCAAGTCAATTTTATTTGTGTAGCCGCTAATCACAGTTACAGTCTCAAAGGGCTTTACAGGTCATAAGATTATGGGCCATGTGATTTCTTTTCAGCTCTTTCGGTCAATCCCCCCCCTATCCCCCTGCATGCTTGTATTGTCCCATCACCCTAATCCTGCTGCACCACCCACTGTATTACTCCCTGTCTTGTCTCATCTATTGTGTAAATATAAAAATAATAATTTTTTTAAAGGTACAAATCAAAGGGATAGGCAGAGAGAGATGGACATTTAGCTGATAGCCAGATCATTATGATATTATGTGATTTAATAGCCTAATTTACAAAACATTCAAACAATTTCAGAATAATTCTACATGTTGAAAGTCAAATTTACTCAAATTTCTTAAAAACAGAAATACTTTACGCATCAAGGCCTCAGGGCGATGGACCCTGGCTTTGACTGTTGCGGTGAATGTTTGCAGATCAACATGATGGCTTACGTGAGGGACCTGGAGAAGGCCAAGAAGGGAGAAGGGCAGATCCCAGACAGACAGAACCTGGCTGAGGCAAGGAGAGACCTGGACAAAGTCCTACAGGTGCACCCGTGCCTGAAGACTCATCTGGAGATGGCACAGGTACTCATTGTACTGATGGATTGTTGCATGCAAGTGTTATTTTTCAATAACGGAGTGAATTGTGTGCTTATACAACAGATATTTAACTATTTAACTAAGGCATATTTATTAAGGCATATTTTATTTTGTTATACCACTCAATAATGTTTGCCTAAGAATCTCCACTCCTACATATCCGCCCCCCCCCCCATTCCTGCTGCAGGTGTTTTACTACTCTGGCGTCGACGCACTACAGGAGAGGCTGCTTGTGGACGAGGCAGCGGTAAACAGTGCCCTTGTGAGCCTCTCCCAGGCGCTGCAACACCAGTCGGCCCACAGCCTCCCAGACCTCCACTTGCTCCGGGGCCGCTGTCTCCTGTTGAAGGGTGAGGAGCAGAATGCTGCCGACTGCTTTAAGAGAGCCATAGAGCTGGAGAGGCCCGGAAGCGTGGACCCCATGGCTCTGCGCTGCCTGCTGAAAGCTCTCCTGGCACTGTTCGCCCAGAGAGGCATTGGGCCTGGCCCTGGGCCAGCCGTCGCCCAGCTAGAGGAGTGGCTGCATAAGGCTGAGCAGAGGTATGCTGAACAGGTGGTGCAAGATGAGTTGAGGCACTTATACCGCTCACATACCGCCGAGGTTACAGAGTTATCCCGGGCTCTGATTAAGGCAGGCCGGCTGGACCTGGTGAGACGACTCCTGGAGACCATACAGCCCAGACAGCCCAGCAGAAAGAAAGGGTTTTGCAAGTCTGTCTCGTGAATCCAATGTATATATTGGTGTATATATTACTGTTGTAACCCTAACCCTATATTCATGAGAATATTGGGCCAAACATAATTCACATACTGAATATTAAAATGATTAAGGATTTAAGTTCAGTTCAAATAAATTGTTGCTGAAATGTACAATAAACTATAACTTTCAATAATTGCTGAAGACAAAAGTTATTTAAATATTGCATATTATTATGAAATCAGCAATCTGCGAGTCACTTCCTGTATGGCTAGAGCCCCAACATAGATAATCTTATAAGTCATTGAGGCCCTTTTTCATTTAAAAGAGACCCCAGGTCAAGTAATTTTAGTTAGCGACTTTCCGACAACACCAGGATAGATTAAGTTGTTGCAGTTCATTGCAAAGTTGTAGCTGTTCAGCAGGCAGCGCAGGTGGTCACTCCCCTTTAGATTAGATTAGATTAGATTCAACTTTATTGTCATTGCACAGAGTACACATGCACAGAGTACAATGAAATGCAGTTAGTATCCAACCAGAAGTGCAAAGGTAGTAGCAAAAGTGTGACAGTAGAGCAGCTAAATGACTGAATAAATATATATACATGTACGCTATACATTGCGTATTGGCAGTATAGGCAGAGATATACATTGAGGTATGTACAGTATGGACAGAGGTATACTCAGTGGTGCTTGTACACTGGGGTGTACAGCAGGGTATATACAGTGAGGGAGCAGGGCAAGTGTGTGAATGTGCGGAAACCATAGTGCATAGAAGAGTATACAGAGTCAGCGGTGCATATAAGAGTATCCAGAACCTATAGTGCAAACAAGAATAAGAGTAACCAGAATCTATACAGAGTATCCAGGGTCTATAGTGCATATAAGAGTTTACAGAATCTACGGTGTGCGAGAATATCCAGAATCCACAGTACCTGTGAGAATATACAGAATCT